>KK906192.1:0-12868 GCA_000696445.1 Aquilaria agallochum
AAAACCATACCCATGTTGTGAGGGAACCTCCTCGCTTATCTTGATATAGGGTGTTCCAAGGATCTTAAGATAATCAGGATTTAATATTCCTGCTCTTGGTTGCAAATGGCTAAGCTAATACTTGCGTGCTTAACTTCGGCATTCATTAAACACTTGAAACACGTGCCGAAGTCATATAAATATATTTATTTAAACTTGCAAGCATTAGCTTATGTACACATATCACTTAACTTATGTACATCCATAAGTAACCACAGTGTATATACAGACATATACACTAAATAAGTCTATACACAAACTTGTCAAACTAGAGGTGTTTCCTTGGTACTTAGGTACCCAATATGTACAAAGTCTGAGGCTATCAAGATAACTCCCACATGAGCACAAAAGCTCTAGAAATGAGAGGTCCAACTTCTCATTGTACACTTTGTCTGTATCTGTAAAGGCTATTTTAAATAACTTAGTTAGTA
Organism: Aquilaria agallochum; assembly: GCA_000696445.1. Lineage (NCBI taxonomy): Eukaryota > Viridiplantae > Streptophyta > Magnoliopsida > Malvales > Thymelaeaceae > Aquilaria > Aquilaria agallochum. Next base: position 471 of record KK906192.1, read on the forward strand.
CAATGATATTACTAACCATTAACTTAGAATCATTAAAGATTCATGGTATTTTAAATACCTGCACTAAAACCTTGCTTAATAACCTTTTAGTGGGTGTTAGGCTTCACACTACTAGTATCTGCACAATGTGATACTTAAGGGAAGGAGAATTATAAATTATCAGTAAAGAATTTAGGACCTGTAAAATAACGTTTTGAGCTCACGTTAAAATGTGTGTGTGTGTGTGTGTGTGTGTCATATATACACATTTTAACGTGAGCTCAAAATGTTATGAGGACTTGACTAATGGCCACTAGTACGGGTTCTATGGCGGGGAACCCATCCTCGACTTAATCCTTCTTACTAGAGCTTAACTCTTGCCTTAGCAAGCTTGGCTTGTCATTACTTATTCTTACTCTTACAAGAGCTTAACTCTTACTTTAGCAAACTTGGCTTGCCATTACTTACCCTTACTCTTACAAGAGCTTAACTCTTGCCTTAGCAAGTTTGGCTTACCATTACTTACCCTTACTCACATTGTACAAGGAGTTCTTAAACTTGGTGGCTCATTCTTACCAAGCTTGGTAGCTTAGCTAGGGTACTCTTGATCATTAAAGCCCATCTTGAATACTTAGTACCCCATATACTTACTTAATCACTATTTAATTACTTAGTCGTTAAGTCACTTCTTGTCCATCTCTTACTCCCTCAATTAATGCATTGTAGAAAAATTCATAATGCATCAATTTAAAATTGAACTTAAAATCCCTTACCTTGAATAATTAATGCAAGCAAACACCAACTTCAGTGTCCTTATGGTCTCGGTTTTGTATCATTCTTTGTACCTTTATAGTAGCTTGAGTATTTCTCTTTTAATTGATCATTTAGCTACATAAATAAACCATAATTAGGACAATATTATGACATTCCTTATGGTTTAAATGGTTAAAAATAACCCTCTCATTGGATTCCAATTAATTGGCCCTCTACTCAACACACAACAACACCGATTTCGGTGTTGTATCCTTTCAACTCCAAAACTGAAAAATCTGGGTTCCTATTGATTATTTCTCTTATAATCAACTAAGAACCAATATAAACACATTAAATCCAACCATTTTTTTAAGCACAAATAACCCAAAAATCTGGATACATCCGAACCAAATCAACATATAACTAGGCCTTTAGCCTTTTTTCAACAACTTGGTTCAAATGGGTTTTAAACATATTTTTGCTTTCACAAATTAAAAAAAAAATAATTATAACACACTTAATTCCAGATTTATAAACCCCCAAAAATTCTGGAATTAATCAAAAATAATGAAAAATTGAATTAGTTTTTACCTTTCTTACTTAAGCTTAATTCCCAAGCTTTTCTTGTTGTTTTGCCCTTAATAAACAAACAAGAACTAAGATCAAATCAGTAGATCCAGCAGCTACAGAGCCTTTATGAAGCTAAAAAACAAGGAAAGAACAAAAAAAAACTTACTTGAGCAAATAACTTGAAATTCAAGCTTAGGATGGTTCTATACTTGATTTTCCTTCAAAAATTTGCTTAATTGTGCTTGAATTTGATGGATTGGATCTTGGATTTGCTTACCTATGGAGTTTAGAAATGGAGAGAGTGCTCTTGGGTGGTCTAGATCTAGAGGACTAAGATGGCCGAGCAATTAATGGAAAGTCAACTTATGTAGGCTTTAATTGCACATGCCACGCATATGGTACATTCTTTGAACACAATAGTACATTGGGGACTTATCCAGGACCGTCCAGAAAAATTAGGACCAAAACCTGAATTATTCTGCGCCTGAATCCTTCTTTACCTTAATTACACGCTTAGTTCTCAGCTTTGACAGACGTGCAATTTAGGCCTAATACTTTTGAAGGTTACATAAAAACCATTTACAGACAATTTAGTTAAGTCACAATTTCACTAGGGTAGAGTGAGAATCACAAAAAAACTATGATACCTTAAATTTAATAATTTTCCATCCTCTAACCAACCATGAAATAAAAATGGGTCACTATATGAAATGATCAAAATGCCTTTCTTGGTCTGGTTTACTTAAATGACCAATTTTATTTTCTTTAAGCTACTATACTTTATTAAACCGAGAATTTGCTTGCATTAAATATTCTAAGAACATTAAATTATTAAAATAACTAAAGTTACCTCAGTAATTATGTCCGAATTTTTGGACAACCGTTACACAAGTCCACCACCCACGGGTCATGGGTTGCCTGTGGATTATTCATGAAGACACACATCATTATTCTTCAGACACCAATCGGCTAAGACACCATTAAAAGCCAAAGGAACAAAAACCTTGGAAGAGATTTTAGAAATAAATCTGAAGGTTAAGAGAAAGATTGGCATGAAAAACAATCCCAAGCAAAAACCTAAAAAATCTCAAGCCGATCAAATAATAAAGTGAGTAGAATGTTGAGCTAGCTTGAAATCCTCTCCAAATTTCAAAATCCAGAGTTAATAATCTCAAATGGGAATGAGATAAATAACTCATGATTCCTACCAGATACCTAATAACCTGCTTGATGGGATGAGATAGGATGCCTGGTGGGTTGGAAGATTATTGATAGCCAAATAGAGGAAGAAAGGAATGAAGATGGAGAGGACAGTAGATGAAGAAGAAAGAAGATTAGCGGCAGTGTGGTAAAAAGTATGGTCTAGGTTGTATTATATAGGGTTTATGTTTATTTTGTTTGGTAAATTACACTTTGATCACTTGAGTTACTTATTTTTCTCATATTAGTTTATTATTTTCAAAAGTTACAATAAAATCATTGACAAACAAAGGAAACTTGTGGCGGGTTACAGGTATGGCGGGTTTACCCACGGGGTAAAATTAAAATCCATGACGAGTAGACGGGTGCAATTTTCACAAAATATACTCAACCCGTCAACAGAGTATCCACTGGTAATGGATTTTATCTTACCCACTGTCATCCTTACACACACACACACACACACACATATTATCTGTTAAATGATCTTTAGTGGTGTGATTTTTCTTCTTGTATGTTATGGTTTGCTAGATATTTTTTCAGAATGATCTTCGTATGCTCAAACATGTTTTGTAAAAAGTCATTAAACAATACATTTGTTGTTCATCCCTTCTTATTGTCCAAAAAAGGCTACCCAATATAGGATTGAAATTTGAGTGTAGTTCTGTATGGATATAGCTTGCTTTTTGTTCTTCTTATGAGGCCACACACATAACATTTTTTTTGTTTAGGCATATGTATCTTCATTGCACTCTATGTATCTCTTATTATTGATATCATTTTTCTCCAATATCATTTTAACGTTTTTTATTATGGTACTCTGTCGTAAAATTATTGCCTTCTATTATAATAGTATGTGATGAGCTAGTGGGTTTTATCTGATCCTACCAGTTTTAAAATGGATAGAATATGAATATTAAAATTGTACATCCGATGGATGATAAATAGGATATGGATTGGATGTCTAATATGATGGATAAGGTACGAGTTTACATTATTTTTCCTACATTTTATCTATTGTCATCCATCATTAAACCCCCATAAAACCTAAAAAAGGTGGGGCCCCAGCTGAAGTTAAAATCTAGCCTTGGGAGTGTTAAATTCTGTCGGCAAAATTACGAGGCAAAGGGAATGGAAAAGTACCAAAAAAATCACCTTAGTTATTGCATTGTACCGATTGAGTCACCAAAGTTGTTGGTGGTTCCGATATCGTTATTGACGTTAGTATGTGGTTCAAAGTTGCCCACTAGGCCATTAGTTTTGCTGACCTGTAAATGAAAGTGTGAGTGTGCATGTGACGTTGCATTTTTCATGTTGCCAAAAGTAGAAGCTCAAGCATCTAGGTTGTGCCAAACAACTAGTTTGGTGAGGAAAATCCCTAATTTGGTTTAGCAAGGGTTATTGGTTTGGTGAGCGAGAAAGAAACTTCCTTAACTCATTTAAGATCACTAGTGGCTGGCAATCCTATTTCATCTCAGTTTCTCTCAAAGTCGTCCAAATCTCTGGCACAGATCATTGATTTCACCTAATCGTCCTGTCCGGCACTAATTGTCAATTTTGCCCAAGTTGGACAACAGTATCTCGAGCTTATCCCTACCCAAAGCTTTGGTGAACAGGTCTGTGAGTTGCATTCATATCCATATTTTTCTCAGTAGTATCTCTCCGAATTGGATACGCTCTCGGACGAAGCAACAATCCATTTCGACGTGCTTGGTTCATTCATAAAAAACAGAATTCATTGCTATATGTATTGCCGCTTGATTGTCACAAAACAATGTTGTGGCATTAGTCTACAGTGCCTATAAGTTGGTTAGCAGCCAGCGCAACCAGAGGACCTCACTTACAACTGTTGCCATGGCTTTATATTCCGCCTCTACTAAAGATAGGCTACGACTGATTGTCTTTTTGCTTTCGAGGAAATACGTGATCCTCCTAGTGTAATGAAGTATACTGTACACGATCTTCAAGTCATTTGGCATCCACCCCAATCTGCATCACTGTAGGCCGTTATGCATAGGTCCCAGCCGATGTTTCAAGTAGCGTAGGACATGTTCAGCTGCATCCATGTAAGCTTGCCTTGGTTCTGTGAGAAACTGACTTATGACATTCACTGCAAAAGCCAAGTTTGGTCGACTGACAGTTAAGTATAGGAGCCATTTAACTAACGACGATATCTTGAGGCGTCCATATGCGGTCCTCCATCATCCGCCCGTAATTTACAATTTTGCTCCATCGGAAAACTACTGGGCTAGTAGGCTTGCATGCCCGTCTCCTTCAAATTGTCTAATGCATATTTTCGATGACTGGGCACTAAACCGTTCTATGTTTTTGCAACCTCAATCCCTAGAAAATACTTTAGGGCACCAAGGTCCTTGATACTGAATTTCATGTTCAAGTAGTTCTTCGCTTCTTGGATTTTTACTTTGTCATTTCCAGCAAGAATGATGTTGTCTACGTATATCAAGGCCATCACAAAGCTCCCATCCTCCATCCTTCTTATAGAAAAATAATGAATGAAATGCTTTTGACTGCTGGAAATCGATGTCAATGAGAGCATCAAAAAACTTACAATACCAATTACGTAAGGCTTGCCGCAAACCATACAACGACTTTCTCAGTCGACATATTCTTTTTTCTCCTTCTTCGGCGAATCCTTATGGGATGTGCATGTAAACCTCTTCTTCCAGATCACCATGGAGAAATGCATTATTGACGTCGAGTTGGTGAATATCCCATTGTTTTTTGGCTTCCACTGCCAATAAGGATCGTACTGTCACAAGCTTTGCTACGGGAGCAAAGGTTTCATGGAAGACAATGCCTTTAACTTGCGTGAAACCCTTTACAACTAGGTGAGCCTTGTATCGCTCCACTTCACTGTTGGCCTTATACTTTTAATTTGTAAACCCACTTGGATCCTATTGCATGTTTTCTCGGGGTTAATGGCTCCAAGGTCCACATACCATTCTTCTCCAAGACCTCCACCTCTCGTTTCATTGCTTCTCTCCAATGTTTATGTTGGTTAGCCTAAAAATATGTCTTTAGCTCATCGTGGGAAGCGATGGCCGTTAATAAAGCCTTGTGTGATTGTGAAAATTTGTCATAACAGACAAAATGAGAAAAAGGATATACCACAGAATCATCATGTGGAGGGGTAGGTTGTGAGGGAACAATGGAGGGTGGCAATTGTACTTTAAAATTATCAAGGTGCTTCGGCTTTTGTCTGACTCGCTGGCTGTGTCGGATGTTGCCATGCATGTCACTTGTCACACCCCACACAGGCCCCAGCTTATGCACACTCAGTGCCACTCACCAACCACTACCCAGAAAGTTATGAAACATTTGAGTTTCTAAGTGTTTTATCTAAACTTGTTTTAGGCCAACTTTCTTTAGGTAGGTTATTGGGCTTCCTTTAATTTGTTATGGGCTTGGGAGGTGGTCCAAGAGGTTTTTAGGAAGTTTTATTTCATTAACTTGCAACTTAAGGCAAGCCCAACCCAATAACTTGCAATTTAAGCAAGGCATGCACATAATCCATTATGTGTCTAGGTTGTGTGCATATCAAGTGTACTAATTAATGCATGGCAACAAAGAAGCCCATATCTTATTTTCAAGTTTGAAAACACAATCACATATCCATGAGCAATTTGCCAAGAGTAGTATACAAGAGGTTCAATAACAAATGACATAAACATGCTCACAAAATCCAATGCTACTTAGCAAACAAGTAACCAACATGAGTCCATCAAAGCCTAAGTCATCCAAGTCCAAAAGTGTCCAAAAGTTACACAAAACCAAGTCTCACATCCCAAGGTTCAAGAACTACCCAAAGTGTCTCAAATGAGCAATACAAAGGCAACATAGATACACATCCAAATGACCAAACTAATGGCCATAAAAACATACACAAACTTTAATGCCAAAGTCCTTACATCCAACAACCTCCTAGCACAAGTCCCACACCTAATTTCCTGCAAAACTTAAGCCATAAGTTTTGGCCAACATAAGACTTGGATATATATGTACAATTTCAAGCCAAGAATGAATTGGCACACATACCTTGAAAATCAAGTACTACTTAGCACTCAACCAAGCAACTTAAGCACAACTACTCAAGTTCAATACCTTTGCCTGAAACACAATAATATGGGCAGTGAGTAATTATACTCAGTAGGAATTCATGTGAATACAACTCATTATGAGTCAATTTGGTTANATACCAAGAATTCAAGTAAACCTTGAGTTATTACCTTAAGAACAAAGCTCCAAAATTCTGTTTTGCACTTCCACCTTCTAGAACAACATGTAACTTCAAGAACAAGCTTTAATTTCTTCACTTCAAGCTTCATTCTTCATGAACACCATGCAACTTCAAGGTTTCAGCCATGAACTCCAAGAGCATTTAAGCTTTTGGCCAAGAATGCTCAAGAACAAGCATGAAACACTCATGAACTCACAAGATTTTGCAAGTTTCGGCCAAGAACAAGGAAGAACACTCAAGAACACTCAAGAACTCTCATGAACACTCAAGAGCATGTAAGTTTCGGCCAAGAACAAGACAATTGCAAGTGTAGGAAATGACAAATCCAAGGAATGTCAAGTATTTTAGGATGGCCGGCCAACATTCCATTCTTTTCTCCATTAAACAATTCAAATCCCTCCACCAACACAATAAACAATTCTTTCCCCCTAAACAAATAATTTAGTCCACCAAGAAACCCATTATAATTAGGCCTCCACTAGCCAAAACCCCATTATTTAACAAATACTCATGACCGGCCATGGACCAAAAGTCCATAAAAGTGGCCTAACTCCACACTAGCCCTCACACAAAAATGCATGGCTGATTTTATCCTTTTATGGCTTGCAGTTTCACTTATGTTACTAGTTCAAATGTGCAATGCAGTCCTCAAACTTTGTTTCTTGCCATACTCAACATAGTCTTCCATTTAAGTGCACTTAAGTCACATAGTCTTGTAATCTTGCATTCACATCACTAGTAGCATGTTCAAAGACAACATAGTCTTGATTTTTCATGTGAAATTTGGACCCAAACTTCCTTGGTTTTCCAGATACACTCTTATTCACATTTTCAATTAAGTCCTTCATGTTTATTTAGTTGCATGTTTCTAATTTTTTCTTGGCCTAAGCCAAACATTGAGGGATGGTCCTAACATCACTAGTTGAGCCTTCTTGCCGAGTGCCTACTGGTTCTTGGTCTTGTATGGTTATTTCTTGAGCAAGTGCTTCATTTTCTCTATCGGAGGCTTCACGTCGCCAAGTTATAGCCTTATCGTTAAGAAAAGGAGCTCCTATATCTCGATTTTTAGGGCACTGAATTTTGTGCGACTTATCATTATATGCGTACTCCCCTTAAAAGAAAAACTCATCTCTAAATGTATATATTTTACCATTTTCAATGTCATACACTCTGTACCCCTTTTGCCCATTTGGATAGTAAACGAAGATACAAGGTCTCCCCATTTCCAAAACTTGTCAAGTATTCCTTTCTCATGCATATACACTAAACATCCAAATACTCACAAATAATCATAAGTTGGACTCTTTTTGAACAACAACATTCTGTTGGGGTGTCTACACACAAGTCATCTGTAACAAAATTCCTCGCTTTTGTAGAGTTGTAGCATCGAATTTGATTGAAATTTGGCTCCATTATTTGCTCTAATTTGTTTGACTTTCTTTCTAAACTATGTTTCCACCATGTTCAAAAAATAAGGCAAGAAATGACTTACATCAAACTTGTATTTCATCAAATATACCCACATGCCTCTACTAAAGTCATTTACAATTGTGAGAAAATAATATGCTCCTGTATGTGGCAGTGTCTTGTCAAATCGAAACATGCAAAAGACTTTATTGTGTTTTGGGAAAAAAGGCAATCTAGTTTGTCTTGCTTGTATACATGAATTGCAATATTTAATTTCACCTCCGTCAACTACACTTGAATTTGACTGAATTAACTTGACCTTGCTACTGGAAGTATGTCCGAGCCTCTGATGCTAAAGTTCGGTCCTCTCCATCACATTGACTGCCAATGCCACCCTTCTATGCTTCAAATGCTCTATGAGGTATAAGCCGTCACAAAATCAGGTTCTTCGTAGGTAAATTTTGTATTACACAAAGATCCGAAACAAATATTAGTGCACAGTTATGATCTCTTGTCAATCTACTAATGGCCGGTTGTCGAAACCGCCAAAAATAATTCTGGTATCCCTAACAACTCAGAATAAATAAATTTATAGTCTAGCAGTGAAAACTAGGTCGAATCCCAAGGGAGATTTTTTTACTGAAATCTTCCTGTCAGAAAACTGAAATAAAAGATTGGGGGGTTTCTTCAATTAAAAGCTGAAATAAATTAACTGTAGAATCAAAACGAAATTAACCAATACTAAAAACGCTCAGTTCAGGGTTGATTATTCATTCCAATCACGCAGTCGATCATCGAAATAAAATATTTCTTCAATTCAAGTAAATGAACATGACTCTTTTTAAAGCTGAAAAGAACCCTAAGAATTCAGCAATAAAATTAACCAGAAAAAGCTTCAGATTAATTTCTTAATTTTGAGTAACCAGATATTGAAAAGCAATTTCTAATAAACCCAAAATTAGCATTAAAAATAATTAACCAAAAAGTTTATTCCAGGCAATAATTCAAAAGCTTGAACAATTTAACCTGTCTTACTTCTTCGTATGAACTAACCAGAAATAAAAGTAATCTCTAGTTAATTCACTTGCTTCTAATTGAATTCTACACCTAAGCAGTTGAAAGAAAATCAAGCAGATTTGTAATTGCAGAACCAATTCAACAAGCGAGAACAGAAAAATTAATTGCAATAAATCTGAACAACAAAAAAGTAAATACTTGAAATTAAAGAAAGTTTAAACAAGAAAAATCAATCCTCACAACCGGTGCTGGTGATGGAAATCGCCCCTAAAACTGAACTAGAAAATTACTCACTCATAATTGGAAGAAAAACAAATAACAATAACCATGGAAGAAAAACTAAAAAGTGAAAAAGAGAGAGAGAGAGAGAGAGAGACCAGTCGCCAGCCAACAGCCCTCCCTTTAAATACTTAAACCTAGTGTGCTAAAAGCACAAATCCTCCCTAAACTTTCTATATTATTACAAAAGTACCCTAAACAAATAAAAAGATTTCAAATAACTAGAATGTTTGAAAGTTATCGGCCAAGCAATGATCCAGAACAACAACAGAAACTTCAAGCTGATATTCGACCTTGATTCAGCCATTGTCTCTCAAAACTTAAAGCATCAAAGTTGTAGATATTTTTCTTAGCTTCGAAATGATACCTGAATTGCATAAAACGGACATCTGCATCCAAAGATATGCCAAAATACCACAACTGCTTCTGAACCGGCGGTGACTCGTAAATCGTGATTTTGAAGCTGAATTTGACCCTCTTAACGTACAAACTGGGTTTCATGGTCTGAATTTGATTTGTAGCTTCAGATGTTAGCTTTCCAATGAATCAAGAATCACTTCATTCCGATCTCTGTAGCTCAAGATATGATTTTTATACCGGAACATCACCAATCGGTCAACATCCTGAAAAAGCACAACCAAATTAAAACTTGTAAAATGGCAAATTAAATTCATTTCAATCAATTAAGTCCAGATATGCTCTAAGCTACAAAACATACTCAAAATATATATATTTAAGGTTCAAAACATATTAAAACATACTAAATATGAGAGAAATAAATATAATAAATATAAGCTTATCAACTAACTGAAAGTAGATTGCATTTGAAATCAGGAATGTTCAAGACTCCATTAATGTTCATCCCATTTTGGAAGCTTTAGCATGCCAGCTCCTTTAACTAGAATACTCTCTTCATTCGGTATTTTGACCATTGTCTCGGTAATATTCTTTTCTTCCATCTCAGGCAATTCACCATCACAGGTAATGTGCTTTATTACTACTAAATCAATTACCAAAGGCTTTACGAAATTAATCTTACCAGCCATGTTCACCGTTGGTGTGTTTTGATCGGTGTATTTGGACGATTCACCTTTGCATCCTAAGCACTGCAGAAGACGATCATATTGCCCTCTTGTAAGTCCAGGTATAGGATTGCCGTTAGTGTTGACTTGTGCAACCTTGGGTTCGCCCATTTTTTTGCTCCATGATCCAGGCTTTTTGTTGCATCCTCCTTCTTTATGCCATCTAGGCGGGTATCCAATTATCTTAAAGCAATTCTTTTCTACACGCCCCCATTTGTTGCAATTCGTACATCTTTGCTTTTCTTGCTCTTCCCATGTAGCCTTGTTGTTGGGCGCAACATGGGCTTGGAAAGTAGCTGCATCTGCTATGGGCTTGCTCATGGAAGAAATTTGCGTCTGCTGCTCATCTTCTACTGCGAGGTTGTAATGCCCTGAAAATCCTGAGTATTCTCAGATTATGAAGATAAAAAGGGCTCAGAAAATTTTTCTGAAAAGGGAATTGAGCTCATTGAGCTAGGGAGACACTAATTAAGTGAGGAATGGGTATATGTGAGTGTCGGACACTCTTGGAAATAAACTTGGCTTAGGCCAAGAAAATTAGTGATGAAAATTGTGGAATTTAAAGTTGAGGAACTCGATTTCACAAAGGGATTTTTAGTAGTTGGGCTCAATTCCCAAAATCAGAAATATGGAGGACTAAAGGGGGGGATTAGGCCATTTTAATGGCCTAGGATACCTTGGCCGGCCATACTCCCCCATTTTCCCATTATTTTATGTCACCTTCCACCATTTATAAATATTTTAATCCACCTCCCACCATTAGTCATCACTTAGGATTCTACTTGTCTCATACTTTTGATTATTTGTACCAAACTTACCCAAAAGTCTTCCAATTAGTCTTCTTTACTTTTAATCTTATCTGCCACTCATTTCAAACAATTATTCACCCCATTTGGACTTGGTATAACCGGCCATCCCATGCAATTTCCATTATCTCACATTCAAACACTCAAACAACTCACAAACTCTCTCAACTCTCTCTCATCTCTCTCCATTTTCGGCCATACTCTTTTCTCAAGTTCCAACTCTTTCTTCTCCTTCTAAAATTTGGCCATGATATATTATTGGCATCCATAAAGTTCTACCAAGTTTTCTTGGTATTCTTAAGCTTGTAAAGTCATCCAAAGCAAGAAATCAAGAGAGATATTGAAGAAAGGTCATGTAGAAATTTCAGCCATGCTACCATTTTGAAGAAATTCGGCCAAGTTCATGTTTGAACTTTTTGGAAGATAGATAAACCAAGTATTCTTGGTGTTTAAGAAGTGTTAGAAGCCAACAAAGCAAAGATCAAGTGAAGGTTTCCAAGCAAAGAAGAAAATTCGGCCAAGTATGTTCTTGGCATTGTGAAGCTCTAAACCAAGTGTTCTTGGCACTTTTGAGCTTTTATGGTCATCCTAAGCAAGAAAAACAAGTAAAGGATGGATGAAAGGCAAGGGTATAAATTCAGTCAAGCCTTTATTTTGGCATTAGTGAGCTTAAACTAAGTGTTCTTGGTACTAAACAAGCTCTTATGGATGTTCTAGGAAAAAACCAAAAAGATGGATGTAAAATGAAGAAATTTTATAAGCTAAAGGATTTGGCCATGTTATTGTTTTGTATGTTTGTAAGTTAGCCAAGTGTTCTTGGCAATTATGGGTTCCTAGAGATATATGGAACTAAGATAAGAAGGAAGAATAAAGCATAAATTCGGCCAAGGATTCATTTTGAATTCTTTAAGTTAAAACCAAGTGTTCTTGGTATATGTAAGTTTCTATGAACATATGAGCTTGAAAATTAAGAGAAATGTTGAGCCATAAATTCGGCCATGTGATTATGGAGAAATTGCATGGGCTTGAACACTTGTTCATGGTGTT
>KK906194.1:1110-16280 GCA_000696445.1 Aquilaria agallochum
GTAAGAGCCTATTGGGTCGCACACATAGAGCTATTTGGATCATTAGAGTGCAGGGGCTAATTATTTGGATTATGGTTTCACTTTAATTTCGTATTAATAATGGGCCAAAGAGTTGAGCCATTATTAAGCCCGAAATTAAAGCCTAATTGGATTAGGGCTTTGAAACCCATTAGGCCTAGAAGTTAAGTCTCACTATAAATACAACTTTTAGTGAAAAATTCGTAGGTCTCCTTGCCCTAGCCTCCCAAAAGGACAGCCACACTATTCTCTTGCATTTCCTTGGAGGACGCATGCTAGCACTGCGAGCGCAAGAGAAACGCATCTGCCGAGACATGGTCGAAGCGTGGTGATCCTGAGAGGCTCGTTTGGATACCATAGAGAGCCTGAACACGTCAACTATTCAGGTTTTGTGATTCGACTCTATAGTTAAGTGAGGGATCTCAACCGAAAATTTGGTATGAAAATTTTTGAACACCTGGTTTACCCCGTTTCACTTGGATCCTGGAGGGTTTCGGTTAAATTCCACTACACTGTTTGGCTCCCAAAACCCAACAAGTGCAAGCCTTGGCTAGAGGCCAAACCCAACACCAGGAGAATTCAGAACCAGTAAAGGCAGAAGGGAGAAGGAGAAGAAGGCCCGGCAATGAGCCAGTGGAATATGATCAATCCAGTAAAGTTGGAGCGAATCAAGAAGAGGAAGAAACAGATGAAGAGAGGAGGCATCCCAGGGCCAGAAGATTGAGGTTAGAAATTAGACAAGAAACCAGCACTGTGGAAAAAGAGGAAGAGAGTCCAGACATTGAAGAGGTGGATGCCTATATTTATTCAAGGAGCACTGAGCGTCCTAGTAGGACATCCAGGGACAGAGATAGATCTAGAGGCCTAGAAGAGAGATAAGAGAGACCCAGAAGAGGAAGAATTAAGGAGGGCCAGCTGGAGGGGTTCCTGGCATTAAAACCTCCAATCTTCAGAGGGGGATGTGACCCAAATGAGGCTGAGTTTTGGGTATATTAGGTTGAGAAAATTTTTGAAAGAATGGAAGTCACATCTACTCAGAAAGTATTGCTAGCCACCTTCAGGCTAGAGGGAAATGCTGAAGTTTGGTGGATGGCAGTATAAAGAAATTACCAAGAAAGGAATCAGAGAAGGCCCCCAGCTAGGAGAAGATCTATGAGATGGGCAGATTTCCTTCAGGTTTTCCACCAACTATCAGAGCAATAATCCATACATCCGTTGCTGTTCACCTAGACAATCCTACAGTAATCAAGCCTGCACAACTTAGAACATAAGTTTTGGCTGAAACCTTGAACAAAGACTTATAAATGTACAACTTAATCAAGCCAAGCACAACATTGGTGTTAGGTTCATTTCCTAGTACTTGGCCCAAGCCAAGGAAACAAAGAGAAAAACTATGGAGGACTTGTGAGGGCAAGGCATAGTGGTGTATGTTATAATTTGAGGACTTTCGGGTTCTAAATGCACAAAGAAAATGGCCATGGGATGATTGCAGAAAAATAAAATGGGAGGACTAAAGTGCACACTTAAATTAGTGGTGCTGATGAAACTACAAATTAAGAATGGAAGCTTTCAACCATGCAAAGTTGTAAAGGGACTAGTGGGATACTAGGCCAGTTTTTTGTAAGTTTCAATGATGGCCAGTCAAATCTTGTCTTCCACTAAGGAATAAGTCATCATTGCCTTGATTTGCCTAATTAGTACTTGTTATGGTACTTGGCCGAAACTTACGTGGGACTAATGGTCATTTTGAACTCTTTGGAGTAATGCTTGGCAATGTGAGCCATGAAGTGATGTTAGTACCGAAATATACTTATGTTTTAGAGGTGAAAAGGAAGCCATGGAGACATGAGCGCTCATTGGCGCCATGTAAAGTTTGTGAGGCCGAGAGCTAGCCTTACACCATTTTAGTTACATGTGGCTATCACCGAAATTATATGTTCCACTAAAACCATTTGCTATCATTTTGGGCTTACCTCTCCAAGACCGAAACTAGTTTTGTTGTGTTCTTGGAGCTCCTACCGAATTGGTTTCGGATTAGAGCAAAAAGGAGGCGAATTGGAGCTTGAGTGGAGAAATCAAGCTTGGAGTCTCCATTTTTGGCACTAGGCAACTCAAGTTTGAGCTTTGGTTCAAAGAAACAATAAAAGGCCAAGACATTTGAGCTTGAGATTGAGGTAACTATTTGTGATTTCCTTGAATACATGGTATAGATTCCATGAACAAGGGATATTGATGCATAATTGGTAATTGAAATGTGTTAGGCCATCTTTGTTGAGGAGCATTTCGGTTTTGGGTGTTAGGGCATCAACTGAGAAGCTCAAGCTTTGGTTCAAGAGGTAGGGTTCACTAATTTACTTGTTTGCTTTGTAATTTACCATGATTCAAGTAATAAAGTGGCTAAGTGATGGTTAATTATGCTAAATGACCTTAGTTACTTGATGGGCCATTGTGATGATTCGGTTGTAAGTGTTGATTAGCTAATTAACTATGGCCATGTTCTGGAAATCCTAGTAAATGAGGCCAATTTGGTAGGTATTTCGGAGCTCTAGTGGATGTGGACTAAATGGTGAAGTTTGATGTGAAATAGTGCACAAGGGCACATGCTGTGGTTTTTGGCCGAATGGTCATTGTGGTGTGTGAGTGTGTACATTGTGTGCTTGAGTGTTGCATTGTGCTTGATAACCCCTTACTTGTTTGTTATTGCTTATATGTCTCAGATATGTTAGTATGTTATATATATACACGTTGTGGTTTTGGTGTCCTTGTGTTTTATTTTTTTTTTGCAGGACATTATGAGCTTATGGAGGTTATGCCTTCAGTTGTATACTCGGCTTAACCAAATAAACTCTTTAATGAGTTGGTATGGTAGTGAACTCTACTAGGTATTTATACTCATTACCCATAATCTTGTTTTTTAGGAAAGGATATTCAGCCTGAGTAGTGTAGCTTGAGTTGCTAGTGGGTGTGTGCTAGCTTGGCTTGTGTACTAAGGTATGTGCCAATGTTATGCTTGGCTTGATTAACTAATACATTACAAGTCTTTATTTGAAGTTGGCCAAGATTTATGGCCTAAGTTGTGCAGGCTTGTAGTGGTTTTCACTTTCATGACCATGAACATGGCCATAGGACTTGTACTTCAGTGTGTCTTGCTTTATGGCACACTTAAGGTTCTATTTGGAGAGTAAGGGTTTCGATTTGTAAGTATAACTTGGATAATGAAAACTTTGGTGAATCATGGCATGTAGCCATGTTTGATGTACTAGGTAGACTACTTTTGGTTATGTACATGTGTGTGTAGTCTCGGATATGCCTAGTTTTTGTGGTACATAGAGTACCTTAGTAGGCCGAGTTATGCTTGCTTTTATGGTATGGTTTTGTACATGATAAATTATGGGCCTATATGTGGCTTGTTATGAACGAGAAGTATGTTTTATAATGTGAACCTCCCATGTACTATTTATGGCCAAATGTTCATGTGCACTCTAACTTATTGATACCTTGGGCTTCTTGGCTGCCATACTAAGTAGAAAAGTTGATTGCATACATCCTAAACACTTAACTTCAATGAGTGTTTGCCTTGTTTATTATGCAAGTTACCTATTACAGCCTTGGTTGTCTTGCAAGTTAATATTTTGGGCCTTACTTCTATTGCAAGAAACTAATTGGGTACTTCTCAAAAGCCTGCTGGGCCATCTCCCAGGCTAAATACCTTAAGAAAATAAGACTTAAGGTTAAGTAACTTTGGTTGGCCGAATTAAATGTTGTTAATAAGACTCCTGAAATATCTTAGTTGTTAACTATAACTAAGGTTTGGGTAAGTGTAGTACAAAATGAATGGGCCAGGGCCTGTGTGAGGTGTGACAATTGGCACATACCTTAGACACACAAGCACTACTCACACATAAGCCAGTAACCAAGCAAATACTACTCAAGCCGAGAATCCTTTCCTGAAACACAAAAGTATGGGCAATGAGTAAAAATTACTCAGTAGAGTTCACCACCTTAACAACTCAATTAAGAGTCTATTTAGTTAAGCCGAGTATCAAACTCTAGACTTAACCTCCTTAAGCTCATAATGCCCTGAAAAAAAAAACATAAAAACACCAAAAACCACAACAATATACAACATACTAGCATAACTAAGACATATAGGCATAAGTATGAATATAAAGGGGTTAGCAAGCACACGGAAACACTCAAGCAGACAAGATACACACTCACACACCACAATGTATATTCGGCCGAAGCCCTAGCATGTGCCCTTGTGCAGCATTGCACTCATTACTTCACCATTTAGTCTACATCAACTAGTGCTCCGAAATTCTTAGCAAATTGACCTCACTCACTAGAATTTCTAGCACATGCCAATAATTTATTAGCTAACCAATGTTCATAAAGCTGAATCATCTCAATAAGCCCATCAAGTAACTAAGGTCATTTAGCATATTATAACTATCACTTAGCCACTCTATTACTTGAATCATGGTACATTACCAAGCAAACAATTAAAATTCATGAACCCTACCTTCAAAACAAAGCTTGTGCCCTCTCGGTTGATGCTTGAACATCCAAGCCCAAATGTTTCTCAACAAAGATGGCCTAGCACATTTCAACTACTAATTAGGCACCAATATCCCTTGTTCATGGAATCTATAGCATGCATTCAAGTAATTTACAAATAGTTACCACAATTCCAAGCTTGAACGTCTCGGCCTCCCTTGGAACTTCCAAAACCAAGGCTTAAACTTGAATTCCTAGGTCGCCTAGTGCCGAGAATGGAGATTCCAAGCTTGATTTCATGTTCAAGCTCGCATTCAACACGAATTTGGCATGAATTCGGCAGCACCACCTCCTTGGCTTTCAAGAACACTAGGAACTCGGTTAATCCGAGACTAAGAAAGGTAATGAGTGGCAAGTTTGAGTGGTTACATGCACATCCGGTTATGTGCCACTTGGACCAAAAAATGGTTTTAATGCCCGTAATGATCTCAAGCTAGTTTGCATGGCTCATTTAACCCTCTAAGATTCCATGACTCCGTTTTAGTCATTAAAACATAGGTACCATCCGGCATTAACAGTGTTTCATGGCTCACATTGCCAAGCATTAAGCAAAAGGGCTAAGAGTGGCCATTACCCCAAATGCATGTTTCGGCCAAGTACCAAGACAAATGCTAATTAGGCAAATCAAGGAAATGATGGCTTAATTTGTCACACCCCACATAGGCCCTACCCTAAGGACACTCTGTACCACTCACCCTTATCTTGCTTAAGGTTGACAAACTAACAAATTTCTTAAGTGTTGTCCTTAACTAACCATTTGGCCAACCTTTGTTACTGGACTTTAAGTCTTATTTTCTTAAGGTAATGGGTCTGGGAGGTGGCCCAGGAGGCTTTTGAGGATACATGTTCAATTTCTTGCAACAGAAGTAAGGCCCAATTCTACTATCTTGCAAAACAAGCAAGGCTGTAATTAATACTTGCATAACAAGCAAGGCATACACTCATATAAATAAGTGTCTAGGGTGTGTGCAATCAAGTGTGCTACTTAGTATGTGACAACCAAGAAGCCCAAGATACCATAACATTTGAAAATTCACATTTAGATGCAAATGAGCATTCGGCTATGAGTAAAGCAATGGAAATTCACAACTTAAAACACATCCCACATTCATATAACCATGCCACACATTGGCCCATAAACATTCATCATTTACATGTCCAAAACCATACTAACAAGCATAATTTGGCATTCCAAGGTACTCCAAGTACCACAAAACCTAAGTATACCCGAGACTACACATACATGTACACAACCAAAAGTAGCCTACAGAGTATACAAAATATGGCTACATGCCAAGGTTCTCCAAGGTTCAAGTTTCTCCGAAATTATGCTTACAAGCCGAGACCATTACTCTCGAAATAAAACCTTAAGTGTGCCATAGAGCAAGACACACTGCAGCACAAGTCCTATAGCCATATTCATTGTCATAAACGTGAAAACCACTATCAGAGCAACAGTCCACACATCTATTGCTATTCACCTAGACAGTCCCACACTAATCAAGCCTCCACAACTTAGAACATAAGTTTCGGCCGAAACCTTGAACAAAGACTTGTAAATGTACAAATTAATCAAGGTAAGCACAACATTGGCACATACCTTAGACACACAAGCACTACTCACACACAAGCCAGTAACCAAGCAAATACTACTTAAGCTGAGAATCCGTTCCTAAAACACAAAAGTATGGGCAAGCAATGAGTAATTTTACTTAGTAGAGTTCACAACCTTAACAACTCAACTAAGAGTCTATTTAGTTAAGCCGAATATCAACTCTAGACTTAACCTCCTCAAGCCCATAATGCCCTGCAAAAAAAGACGTAAAAACATCAAAAACCACAACAATGTACAACATACTAGCATAACCGAAACATATAGGCATAAGTATGAATGTAAAGGGCTTAGCAAGCACATGGAAGCACTCAAGCACACAAGATACACACTCACACACCACAATGTATATTCGGCCAAAGCCTTAGCACATGGCCTTGTGCACCATTGCACTCATTACTTCACCATTTAGTCTACATCCACTAGAGCTCTGAAATTCTTAGCAAATTGACCTCACTCACTAGAATTTCGAGCACATGCCAATAATTGATTAGCTGATGAATGTTGATAAAGTCGAAGCATCTCAATAAGCCCATGAAGTAACTAAGGTCATTTAGCATATATAACTATCACTTAGCCACTCTATTACTTGAATCATGGTACATTACCAAGCAAACAAGTAAAATCCCTGAACCCTACCTCTAATACAAGGCTTGAGCTTTCGGTTGTGCTTGAGTCCGAAATGTGTCTTCCAATCAACTTTCTAACACATTTCAACTATCACTTAATCACGAATATCACTTGTTCATGGAAAAATCTCCAAGCAAACCAAGTGAACTAGGATTCTTTACCTCAAAACGCTGCTCAAATGTCTCGGTTTCACTTGGACTTTCAAGAACCGAGGTTGATTCATCAATGGCAGCACCTCAAGGAGCTAGAATCATGAAATCAAAGCTTGATTCTTCACTCAAGCTTCAATTCACCTCCATTTGGCTTGAGCCCGAAACCATTTCGGCAATAACTTCAAGAACACATCAAGGTGGACCCTTGACCGAAATGATCACCTTTGGCTTGAGTGGTTACATGCACATCCGGTTATGTGCCACTTGGGCCAAAAAATGGTTTTAATGCCCGTAATGATCTCAAGCTAATTTGCATGGCTCATTTAACCCTCTAAGATGTTAGTGTTGTGCCCAAAAGCCAATCATGAGATGATTGTATTTTTTACACATTGAGTCATGATATTTTATTAAGGCATTAATCCAGCAATTATGTTTATTATTCTGTTTTCTGCGTAACTTAACAAACATAATTGTAACCCTAGAATAATGATATTCTTAAACATCCCTGGTCTAGTACTATTGTGGAGCGGGTTGCAATAATACATAACGACTAGCATATGTGGAGACTAATATGAGATATGTAGTCTACATATGGGTACAAGTTGGAGAACTTGTGTACTGGACCGACCCACCATGAGAACACTNTACATATTGGATACCATAGAGAGCCTGAACACGTCAACTGTTCAGGTTTTGTGATTCGACTCTACAGTTGAGTGAGAGATCTCAATCGAAAATTAGGTATGAAAATTTTCGAACACCCGGTTTACCCCGTTTCACTTGGATCCTGGAGGGTTTCGGTTAAATTTCGCTGCGCTGTTTGGCTCCCGAAACCCAACATAAGATTCCATAACTTCATTTTAGTCGTTAAAACATAGGTACCTTCCGGCATTAACATTGTTTCAGGCTCGCATTGCCAAGCATTAATCAAAAGAGCTAAAAATGGCCATTACCCCAATGCATGTTTCGGCGAAGTGCCAAAACAATGCTAATTAGGCAAATCAAGGAAATGATGGCTTAATTCCTTAGTGGGGGACAAGATTTGACCGGTTATAAAAGAAAATTACCAAAAGTTGGTCTAATGTCCCACTAGTCCCCATATAACCTTGCATGGCTGAAAGCTTTCATTCGTGATTTGTAATTTCACTAGCATCTAGTTCAAGTGTGCATCGTAGTCCTCCAACTTTATTTTCCTGCAACAACTCCATGGCCATTTTCTTGGTGCATTTGTAACCCAATAGTTCTCAATTTAGCATATACACCACTATGCCCATGCTTTAATATGTCCTTCATGTTTTCGTAGCGTTTCTTTTATTTTCTTGGCCTGGGCCAAATACTAGGAGAAATGAACCTAACATAATTCCTTAGTGGCGGACAAGATTTGACCGGTTATAAAAGAAAATTACCAAAAGTTGGTCTAATGTCCCACTAGTCCCCATACAACCTTGCATGGCCGAAAGCTTTCATTCGTGATTTGTAATTTCATTAGCATCACTAGTTCAAGTGTGCATCGTAGTCCTCTAACTTTACTTTCCTTCAACAACTCCATGGCCATTTTCTTTGTGCATTTAGAACCCAAAAGTTCTCAATTTAGCATATACACCACTATGCCCATGCTCTAATAAGTCCTTCATGTTTTCATAACATTTCCTTTATTTTCTTGGCCTGGGCCAAGCATTGGGGAATGAACCTAACAAATCCTCCCTCCTTAAAGAATTTGGTCCTCCAAATTCTTCACCAATCTAGAGTATAGCTAAGGGTACTTGTTGGCAATTTCCTGTTCTATTTCCCAGGTTGCCTCTTTAGGAGTATGGTTACTCCAGTGCACCCTTATCATGGAGATCCATCTGCTTCTTAATTTCCTGGTATCTCTTGCCAGGAACTGAGTTGGCACTTCCTCATATGAAAGATTTGGTGCTACCAATACACTAGCAGGAACCTTTATCTGCTTAGAACTTGGAACATATTTCTTGAGTAGGCTTACATGGAATGCATCATGTATGTTACCAAGTTCTGGTGGCAAATCCAATTGATAAGCCATATTTCCCACTTTGGCCAGTATTTGATATGGCCCAATATACCTGGGTGCTAGCTTTCCTTTCTTCCCAAATCTTATAACTCCTTTCATAGGTGAAACTTTAAGCCATACCCAATCCTCTTCCTGGAACTCCAGGTCTCTCCTGCTTTTCAAGTTGGCGTAGGATTACTACCTATCATTTGCAGCTTTGATTCTGGTTTGAATCAATTTGATATTTTCAGTGGTTTCCTTGATAATGTCTGGTCCTAATTCCAGCTTGTCTTTTGCCTTATGCCAGCAATAAGGAGTAATGCACTTCCTGCCATATAAGGCCTCATAGGGAGCCATTCCTATCACTGAATGATAGCTATTGTTGTAGGAAGATTCTATTAGTGGGAGATGTACATCCCATTCTCCCTGAAAGTCAATGAGACAACATCTTAACATGTCTTCCAGAGTCTATATAGTTCTTTCTGTCTACCATCAGTTTGTGGATGGTAAGCAGAACTAAATTTGAGCTTAGTGCCCAATGGTTGGTGTAGGGTTTTCCAAAACCTAGAGACAAACCTAGGATCCCTATCTGACACTATGTCATTAGGCACCCCATGTAATCTCACTATCTCTTTTATATAGAGTTGTGCCAGCTTGTCCAAAGAATCAGTAAGATTCATGGGAAGAAAGTGAGCTGCCTTGGTCAGTTTGTCTACAATGACCCAAATAGCATTATGCTTTCTCCTCGTTAGTGGCATCCCTACCACAAAATCCATTGATATGGATCCCCATTTCCTCTCAAGTATGGGCAAGCTTTGCAGCTTCCCTCCTGGTTTCTGATGTTCAATCTTTACTTGTTGGCACACCTCACAATTAGCTACATGGGTGCTAATATCTTTCTTCATATACGGCCACAAAAAATATACTCTAAGAGTGTGATACATCATTGTGGCCCCTGGATGCATGCTCAACTTACTAGAGTGAGCCTCTTCTAGAATTTGAAGTCTTAGGTTGTCCTTTTCAGGCACATATAACATATTCTGGAAGTACAGCATCCCTTGTCTAAAGGAAAAACCTTGATACAGTTCTCCCTTTTTCTATCCAGATACTAGTCCCATTTTCTCATCACCAGCCTGAGCTTCCCTGATAAGCTCATTCCATTCTGGTGTAATGGTGAGTACATTCAGTTGCTCACTTTCTCTGGTTAACCATTTACTTGCCAAACAAGTAAGGTTCAGGCTCTCGGCCTTGTGCTCAATTTCACCCCCTTTGAGCACGCTAGTGTAGCTTCTGCTCAAAGCATCTGCCACTACATGAGCCTTCCCAGCTATGTATTCAATGACACAGTCAAAGTCTTTCAAATACTCTAACCACCTCCTGTGTCTCATATTTAAATCCTTCTGAGTAAAAAGGTATTTGAGACTTTCGTGGTCTGTAAAAACTTGGAATTTATTACCAAGTAGATAGTGTCTCCACTGCTTAAGGGCAAACACCGCTGCTGCTAACTCCAGGTCATGCACTGGATACTTTTTCTCATGTGGTCTTAATTGTCTGGACCCAAAAGCAATAGCCTATTTTTCTTGCATCAGTACACATCCTAGTCCTATGTGAGATGCATCAATATATACTTGGTAATCCTTTTCAGGATCTGGTAGAGTCAGTACAGGAGCTGTTGTCAGTCTCTTCTTAAGCTCTTGGAAACTTTCCTCACACTTAGGTTCCCAGACAAACTTCTAGTTCTTCCTAATCAATTAGGTCATGGGTGCTGCTATTACAGAAAATTTTGGTACAAACCTCCTATAATAGCCAGCTAACCCCAGAAAACTTCTAACTTCTTTTACATTCTGGGACTGTTTCCAATCCAGGATTGACCTTACCTTTTCAGGATCCACTGCCAAACCTTGATAAGTTATTATGTGTCCCAAGAATCCAATTCTACCATTTTAGGTAGGCCCATTCTATATGGAGCCATAGATACTGGTGCTACTCCTGGTACCAGTCTAATCTCAAACTCTACTTCCCTCTTAGGTGGTAATACAGGTAAGTCTATGGGAAAGACTTCTAGGTAATCCTGAACTATAGGTTTCTGCCTAAGTTCATCTGATGCTTCCTGGTCATTAAGTTCCAGGCACTCATGCTCACTTTCTAGAGTTACTAGCTTCAAAACCTCCAATTGGTAATCCATAACTAACTCTAGTGACTTATCTAAGTCATATGGTATACAACCAGGCATTATCAGTTATCTAGCATGACAATCAGTAACTACTTTATTCTCCCCTAACCAATTCATGCCTAAGATCACATCATAATCATATGTGTCTAGCACTATGACATTTGTTCTCAGTTTCAGCTTGTCTATCTGGATCTCATAGTTTTCAACCATGTGATATGTAAATAAAACTTCATTGCCAGCTATTTTTACCAAGTACATGTTGGTCATATATTTTCCTTCTAGGTTTATCGCCTTAACCAAGCTATTAGAAATTATAGACAATGAAGCTCCAGTATCAAATAATGCAGACACTAACTGGCCATTAAGGTAAATTGTACCTTTTAGGGCCCTCCTACTAGTCCTTTGCTGACTAGTCTCTTTGCCTGCATTCTCGGCCTCTACTGCTTCCTGCACCTTTCTGGATGACTCCAGCTGAAATACCCTACCTGAAGGTGCACCCGGTCTACTTTCTTCATGAGGTGCCCTTGGTGCTAGCCTCCCTCCCTGGGCTGGCACTTGAGTCCTCATCTGGGCCATAGGGATTTGCCCCCTTGGTCCCCTGGGATTAAATTTCCTAGCAACTTCCTATTGTCATTGTTAATGTTGTGCCCAAAAAGCCAATAATGAGATGATTGTATTTTTGCACATTGATCATAATATTTTATTAAGGCATTAATCCAGCAATTATGTTTATTGTTTTGTTTCTGCGTAACATATTAAACATAATTCTAACCCTAGAATAATGATATTCTTAAATGTCCCTGGTCTAGTATTATTGTGGAGCGGGTTGTAATAATACATAACGACTAGTATATGTGGAGACTAATATGAGATATGTAGTCTACATATGGCTACCAGTTGGAGAACTTGTGTACTGGACCGACCCACCATGAGAACACTACATGGATCGTTAGATGAGTGTCATAAGTGATTCTCTTAGTGATCATGGTATATGCAGTCCTTCGACCTAAGATCATCAAGGTTCCTTACAAGTGGGTCACATACTTGATACTTTCCTTTGTTGCTCGTAATTGAGTGAACATGAAGGAGGTCATTAGGTATACCACATATCATGTGAAGGGATTTGTATGATCAAGATGGGATTTTTCCCTCCTATGCAACGGGAGTGATATCTTCGGGCCCCTTGATAAAGAGAGACTTAGAAAAATGCATGGCCATGCTCGGGTGAGTTGATATATGATATTAATGTCATCACTTTAAGTTGGTCTACTCGGTAATCAAGAAACCAAAGATCGGGCTATACAAGAGTGACACATTCCATGTCTCGTGCTTAGTCTTGATATCTTGGATAAAAGGACAATAGCATATATCAGTGATGATCATAAAGGTTTAGTCGAATCATTGACAATCTTGTCACTTGGGTAGCAATGATGTGTTGCTAGCAACCGCTCATTGCTTATGATCATAAATGTGATTTATGATCATTTCCAACATGGTAAGAGCCGATTGGGTCACACACATAGAGCTATTTGGATCATTAGAGTGCATGGGCTAATAATTTGGGTTTTGGTTTCATAATAATTTTGTATTAATAATGGGCCCAATAGTTGAGCCATTATTAAGCCTGAAATTAAAGCCTAATTGGATTAGGGCTTTGAAACCCATTAGGCCTGGAAGTTGTGTCTCACTATAAAAAAAAATTTTAGTAAGAAATTCACAGGTCTTCTCGCCCTAGCCTCCCAAAAGGACAGCCGCACTCTGCTCTTGCAATTTCTTGGAAGACATAAGCTAGCACTGTAAGCGCAAGAGAAACGCATCTGCCGAGACGCGGTGGAAGCATGGTGATCCTGATAGGCTCGTTTGGATACCATAGAGAGTCTGAACACGTCAACTGTTCAGGTTTTATGAGTCGACTTTACAGTTGAGTGAGAGATCTCAACTGAAAATTAGGTATGAAAATTTTTGAACACCCGATTTACCCTGTTTCACTTGGATCTTGGGGGTTTCGGTTAAATTCCGCTGCGCTGTTTGGCTCCCGAAACCCAATAGTTGTATTAGAGCTGCTGGTAAAACCCTAAATTGGGATTGAATGTTGAATCGCATGATGTTTTGTGTTCGGTTGCTTTCGGCCATGATTAATTAGATTGATTTATAATGCATGAATGGGAACTCGTAATGAACATATGACATATATAAAGAAACAACACTAATTGGTTAATGAGATTAACTCAAAATTGATAGGTATGAGATACCTATATGGATTAGGATTCTTGCAATAGTTGTAAAAACCCTAGCTTGGTACGGATTCGGCCTATTCGGGCACCGAGAGTAAGGTATTTTTGGTGGCTCGAATGAAGGAGTCTCGGGTGCCTACTTGCTCGAAATAGAAGATCTCGGACAAAGCAATTGTAAGACAATTTTTTGCACCAGGGAGCACTGCCCCCCTAGCAACCCCCTGCAAGGGTGGCTCCCCTTGACCCTGGTCAGCTGAACTACCGCCCGTTGACCGGCCAGCGGGAGCACCATATGCAAAGCGCCACATAAATAAAACTGGTTAATTAACTCACAAAAATTGGCATGCATTTGTTGAATGAGATTTGGCATGTTATGCTGATTGATGGTTGAAGCATGGTGCATGGTTATAGCCCTTGATTTGTTGTACTTGTAAATACAGCCTACGAGTCGTGCCTTCTCTTGTTACTCTCATTGTACATTCTTTTCCCACCTTACTCTTCTTGAATGTAACTCAAGGTTTCTATTATTAATGTAATGGTACATTATGGGATCACCCAAGGTGGTATGTCCAATGATCATCCAAGTTGGTATGTCCAAGGAGGTGACAACAAAAGGGCAACCAAGAAAGGAAGAGAAGGAGCTTGTGAAGACCTTTTTCTTTTCTTAGGCCTTATGAAATTCTCATTGGCTTGAGAATATCGCATAGTTTGGGCTATAACCATGTCACATTTACTTTCTTCTAAGCATGAGATGCACGTTTTATATTTGTAAGTGATGCATGTATAAGACAACCGGAGATAACAAATTGGTGAGATCAAAAGAAAAATCCCTCAAAACAAATATTAAGTCATTAAATGTGATGCCTTCCAAACGCTGGCACTCGTCAAGACTTTGATCAACATTAGGTAGGTTTGCCAAAGCAAAGCACCTATGTTCATTTTGGTAAGGCACGATGGGATAATAGTGATATCCAAATTACTAACTTTGGGTCCGACTTAACTAAGTCATCCTAATAGGATTAGGGGCTTAGAGGCATAGAGTTGGGCTTAAGTTCATGAGATGAGCTTGGACAAGTGTTGTTCACCCAACTATCCAAGAGTTGCATAAGATGCAATTGGCAAGGAGTTGCCTACCTAAATAGCTGTAACTTGAGAGAAAAGCCAAAGCTGACTCAGGTTGTGGTCAAATATGGATCTTGGCCCACTAGAATACCTTAGTGCCGAGGTGTTCCAAAAAAATATCGAGGATTATTATTTTGAGGAAAATAGTGGGAGTATCGTTTAATAAAAGTCCTTGTTAAATGAATTAAAATACATGACTCTTACACTACATATTTACTGTTGTAGATAACCATGGCATGAAACACATCGACATTTTTGTTACGATCGATCCTTGAGAAAGAAAAACTGAATGGGACCAACTTTCTCAAATGGTACCGAAGCTTGAGGATAATCCTCAAACAAGAGAGAAAGGCATATGTCCTAGAGCAGCCCATTCTGAATGAGCCTACTGCCACTGCTCCAAGAGTTGAAAGGGATGCTCACAAAACGCATTCTAATGATGCTTTGGATGTTGCATGCCTCATGCTTATTACCATGAAATCTGAGCTTCAAAAGCAACATGAGAACATGGGGGCGTTCCCCATGTACATACACTACATGTATATGCATACATGCACTACATAATGGTCTTAACTCAGCTAAATATGCACCCTAGGTTACAGGAGTTCCTGAGACACAATGGACTCCAGAACAGGATGCTGGACAGCTGCTGCACAACACA
>KK906196.1:0-14161 GCA_000696445.1 Aquilaria agallochum
AACGAACGAACACGAACAAGGAAAATGCGTTCGTTTATTGTTCGTGTTCGTGTTCGTGTTCGTTAAACATTAAATGAACGAACACGAACAGGGCTTGTTCCTGTTCGTTTGGTTCGTTTACAGCCCTACCTATGAGTCACTAACTTCTTCTTCTGTTGCAGATCTGTCACTGACAGCCACTTTATTACTCTGTTTTCCTTTTGTTTCTTTCTTTCTTTGTTTGGTTTAACCATGCATTAGATCTAACCATTAAATTCACATAAAGATGTAACTTAGGATTTTTATTTTTATTTTTATTTTATTTTATTTCTTTCTTTGTTTTTCTTTTATTTCCTCTTACGTTTTCTTAGAATAGTTTCATCTTATTTTTATTTTAATTTACATAATGCATCTTAAAATTTGATAACCCATAAAGAATTGTTATGCTAGGTAATTTAAATTCTTAGAAATTAGAAAGAGATTGAATTAAGGTAAATTACAAGATATTTAGTAAACCTTCAAATATTCGTTCTTGGTGGTTTGATAAAATCCCGAGACGGATCATTCGTTCGAATCCGATTGGTCTGATGAGATTCACGGCTTTGAATAAGATATCCCTTTAAATTTTTGGTGGATTTAATAAAATTCCGAGATTTCAAATATGTCTAAGATTCCACATCTGGTTGGTCTGATAAGATTCACGGTTTGGAATTAAATTAAATAAAATTCATTAAAATGATTTTCAATCAAAGACTAGGTGAAGAAATAAATAGTTAGGAAAAGATAAAAACTAAACCCCATGGTACCAATTCCTGGGCTATTTAATAGGGTTATTTTAGCGTAACCGATTCACGATCTTAGAATCTTTCGTAGACCATAATAGGTATCCAATCGACCTAGGTAAACTGATCGGTGGCGACTCCTAAAAATCGCGTTGCTACACCATATTTCCATTTTTAAATTGAATTTATTCTATTTTGGAATAAAAATAGTACATTAAACTATCTATTGACTATTAAAAAATTGTTATATAATTTAAATTTATTAAAAGACAGTTATCATATATTTTAAATAAAAATTTCAAAATTTTATATCAAATAGTAACACTAAATTAATGGATTCCATTTATAAGGGATCAAAATGAAACAATTTTAATACGTTTATGAAAAAATAATTAATAACTTAAAAAGTAAAATAAAATGATAATTATTCATGAAAATTTCCCAAAAGATAGGAGAATGAGTGTATGGAGGGATTATTGTCCCAAGTGGCTTTTACTTATTGGTCCGTGACACCATATGACAAGCTCCAAACAAGGCAGTATTTCAAGGCACAATAAAACTACTGGCTTCAAGCTCAAACACATGCGTTTAAGTGGCAAAAAGCACCTGCAGGTGTGCTAAAATTTCATGTGCCCTGAAATATTTGTAATTGAAATTAATAATAAAAAGAAAAATGTGTCATTTTCATTTTTTTATTAATTTTTTGCAAGTAAATAAATAAAGATGAAAAATATTGAACACTGAAATAATAATATGTATAGTAATATGGTAATGTTGGAAAATTTTGAAAATACTCAAAATAGAATATACGGAAAACAATTTAGGATAGTGGGACTATGATTTGTCTTTTCCTGCTCCAATCACATGGCAATTGGCAAAAAGTTCTAGGACTACCTATTTTGTCATTTATAAAATTTTAACACTTATTCAAACAAATAAACACTTGTACTTTTCATACCTCTTTACCTTTTTAAATAATAATATGACATTCTATGCATCCCGCATTTTTTTTAATAATATTTACGATTTCGGGCCCCCAAATTGTTTTACAATACTCTTGTATTTGATAAATTACTTTATCATATTATTATTATTATTTCAGAATTTATTTTTTTAACTTCTCTTGATTTATGGACCAAAATTAAAAGACAGAAATTGAAATAACACATAAAATTTTCCTTCATCTTTAATTTCCATGCCAAATTAAAATATTTTAAAAATTTGGGACATACTATCTGACTTTTTTCTTTCTTTCTTCTTTGTCGGTTCCATAAGTATATATGCTATTTTTCAGGAAAAAATAATTACATTCTTGATCAAGGCATCCAATTTTATTTGTTTGTAATAATTTAACATGATACCAAATGCCCAATAAAAATAGTTAAGATATCTGATTGATAGATTGAAGACCCAGGCTCATTAGTTGTATGAAAATTTTGGGACATAGTATTTGACTTTTTTCTTTCTTTCTTCATTGTTGGTTCCATAAGTGTATATGCTATTTTTCAGGAAAAAATAATTACATTCTTGATCAAGGCATCCAGCTTTATTTGTCTGTAATAATTTAACATGATACCAAATGCCCAATATAAAATAGTTAAGATATCTGATTGATAGATTGAAGACCCGGGCTCATTAGTTGTATGAAAATTATTGAATTTTTATATTAATACAAAGATTAGATCTGCTCCTCAAGAAGGAACCATTAATTATGAAGTTACTTTGCTGCAAAATGTTGACTTAGTTAATAATATTGCACATATGACTATGTTTAGAACATTTGCATGTAGTTTATACCTAACTTCATTATAGGAGTACTCTCGGTAAGCTTTCATCTAAGTTTCATGCATGAACTTCAATCAATTGTTGAGTTCACTATTATATGTGAATACTTTATTTTAAATTTTTTTTGCCATTATATGTGAATACCTTATTATTTTGGGACGTAAATTGGTTCAGACTTTCGAATCCCTATATGATAAGGTATGTAAGAAATTAAAAGTATGGAAGTCATGCCTTTTCTCACAAGCTGGTCAAGAAGTTTTACTCAAACCTATCCTTCAATTTATTCCTAATTTTGTTATGAGTTGCCTTCTCATTCCAAAAACGATCATACAATGCTTGCACTTTATGATGGGCATCTTCTTTTGGTGCCATCAGCTTGAAAAAAGATTAATTTATTGGTGTTTATGGTCTGCTATGAGTCAATCCAAAATCAACAAAGCATGTGGTTTCCGAGATCTTAATGCCTTTGATGTTGCTTTTGTGCAAAGTAATGCTAGCAGATGTTACAACATCCTGATTCTTTGGTCTTAAGGGTGATGCGAAGACAATACTATCTGAACTTTGAGTCCCCATTGTACTGCACAGATGTCTTAGGTTCCTCCCATGTTTGGAAAGTAATGATTGAAGGTTGCTCTCTTCTTCATACAAGAGGTTTATGGCAAGTAAAAGATTGCTTATTGATAATGTTTGGTATGATCACTAGGCGTACCCCGCACCTCATTTTTCTTTGAGTACTATTCCAATTATTGATATAGAACATTGGACAATGGTGGACTTACTGCATCTTAATGAGTCTAAATAAATATTGAACTTCCTACTTTTCTGTTCCACCCGACAGATGTATCCAATATCATCTAGATTCCACTTAGCTCTAAGAATATCCTAAATATCTTTACTTATGGGGTTGAATCGAGGGAAGTGTATATGGTCCAAATGGGTTATCATATACAATACAGTTTATTACATTCTGACCTAGAAAATTTGCTACAATACAATTTATTACATTCTGACCTAGAAAATTTGCTCTCCAAATAGATTATAAAGCAAGATTTTCGCATATAAAGCTCCTTTCAAAACTATAGAACTTTTGATGGCAAACATTATCTAACAGACTTTTAAGACGTAATAATCTATGGCATCACCGTATTATGGAGAACAATTTATGTCCAGTATGTGATTCTACAAATGAATCTACTGAGCATATATTATTTTTTTTTTTATCTTTTTGCCTATGTGGTACTACAAGTATTTGGTTTGCATGAGTTACAAATTGTAATCCAAAACATGAATGAGATATTCTAAATCACTAAAGGAGCTATGACGAAAGAAGATTGGATCAATTTTGGGTCTATCAATTGGCACTTGTGGAAAAATCAAAATCAATGTGTTTTAAAGGCACATTTTATACATTAACAACAATCATCTGCCTTGTTTAAGTGCAATCAAAAAGAGAAAGGCTAGCCTCAGTCCAACTAAGATATCTTCCTTAGAATATTGTATGTTGGCCCTGACCTCTGGAAGATTTGCTTGGGATTAATGTTGATGATGGACACTTTGCTTCATATGGCTCATCTTGATTCAGGGTAGTAGTTCGAGACTCTTCATTATCGATACTACTCATAAT
The DNA here is from genome assembly GCA_000696445.1 of Aquilaria agallochum. Taxonomy (NCBI): domain Eukaryota; kingdom Viridiplantae; phylum Streptophyta; class Magnoliopsida; order Malvales; family Thymelaeaceae; genus Aquilaria; species Aquilaria agallochum. Next base: position 4,171 of record KK906196.1, read on the forward strand.
TTCTCACACCATTCCTTTCATTAATAATATTATACATTTAGAAACATTAGCATTTTTTAAGGGTTTGTTGAAGGTCGCTCAAAAGGTTAAAGGGAAATCATCATTCAGTCAGATTGCAAGTTGTCAAAGATGATATAATTTATTTTTCTTGTTTCTTTGTTTCCTAATGATTTGTTCATGTTCATAGATCGGCAAACTCTGTGGCACATGGTCTTGTTCCATTATCAAAAGGCTTATTTGGTCAAATAGAATGGGGTACACACTTTTCCCTATCCTCTTAGCAGATGTTCTTCATTCTGATTGTTAATAAAATCTAAATTAAGGTTTTGGGTTGGGACCAAATTTGCCACAAAAGTTTTTTTTGTTGCAAATTCCCACTAATATTTCAAAGTTGGCTCAAATTGGCTACTAACTGTTAAAAGTTGCATGTTTCAAAATTTCAATGTGATAACATAACTTTTAACAAATTTTAAGGACTTTAAGTAATTTATCCTCTTCTTTAACAAACTCCAATCCTCATTCACTAGCACCTCCAATGTGCCGTAGCCTTAAACACCTTCGCTATCAGCGTAATCCATACTTACCATCATATCTTTGCCCCAACTTCTTACCCTAATGCACACCCAAACCAAGGTTCTCCTCTTTACCATGAAACCCTACATCAAATGCGGCAACATAGATCAATCTATCCTTGGCCATCTAGACACCAATGTAACCACTTTCTCTCATTTTTTAAAGCCAAAATTGTATTGGGAAATGAAAGCCCATTCCCAGTTTGACCGATAGGATGTAAAGAAATCTAATAAATAGTCGAGGCATCAGTAGGAGCTTGAGCGATTGAGTGAAGTCACTGGGTGTCGCCAAGGAGAACCGCGAATTGATGATGATTGGCTTAGGTGTAGAGTGGGTCAAGACAAACATGTAGCCATTGGTTTATAGGGAAAGGCATGAGAGGAATATGAGAATTGATATTGATGATGGTTCGTGTTGACGGTGGAAGTGTCAGAGGTGACATGTGCGATGAAGGTGCTAGTGAAGATTGAGTGAAGTTTATTAAAAGAAAAATGATAAATTACTTAAATATCTTAAAATTTTTTAAAATTTATATTATTATCCTAAAATTTCAAAAATTTGTAATTTTTAATCACCAATGGCCAATTTGAGCCAATTTGAAACATTATGAGAATTTGAGACAAAAAAAAATGATAAAATTGGCCCCAACCTAAAACATTAGTGGTAAATTTGAGATTTTACCTTTAATTTATTAATGGTTTTAAGTTTATAGAAATAACAATACCATGTATATTATACTAATAGTTTATACTATACACCATAAATTTTTTAAATTTCTCATAGTGACTAGGGCACCACTGGTTTTTTTTATTCTCACAATTGAGAACAATTTTTGTAATTGACTTTTGAGTTTTGGATTATTGTAGAAATCAAACCCCTGAGACAAAAAAACTAAAAGCTATTATCAAATAACTTTTTTAAAAGCTAATCAGTTGCACTAAGACCTTTTTTAACAGAATGCCAAAAAATTATATATATATATATATATACCAATCTTAAAAGGCCAGATCATTTTAATTTAAAAGCCAAAATTCAACTCATTTTCACTTGGTCCTACATTTGATGCATACGTCCCCATGGTAAATGCAAAAAAAAAAAAAAGGGTTATGTATGATTGAACTCGGCTTGTGATGTTCATTTAATCACCTAGAGTTGCTCCATAGGAAAGCCATGTTTAGTGTGGCTACTTTCTACCAGAAAAATGGGATCCTTTCCGTCTGTCCACACTGCTGCATTTTGCTTCATATGAGAAGGGCCGGATTGATTCAACGCAAAGGTTAGCAAGAGCTGGTCGCAACAAGGCAAATTGGTAAGGCTTACTGAACCAAGGATAAAATACAAGTCATTGTAACCAAGGAAACATCTTATATGCTAATTTCATCATCTATTGGACCAAAGATCAAAATTTGGGGGTTTTATGAACAATACCTACAATAGAGGTTCTAGACGTGTATAGAGCAACAATGGTATGTAAAATTTGCACCAAAAGGATGGTCCTGAGTCATTTTCTCACGTGCAAAAAAGTCCCCACTATTGTCTCAACTCGATGTGTCGGTGCTTCCTTACTGCAGAACTATGGTTGGCAGATTCTAAATAGCCCCGAAAGTAGCCACACAAGTTGCCAATAGCCATATCTTTCTATGCTTGAAGGACGATCACTGAGAATCATTCTCAAAGGTCATAAATTGCAATAGAGAATGAAGCAAAAGACATGACTATCATTTTGTTTTTAGGGAATAAAGATGAACTTTTTTTAGCGAAAGAGTTAATGGGTAGAGCAATATAACCACATAGGCTCCTTTGTGTTTGATCAAACTTTAGTGATGAGTTTTAATTGTGGGGTCAAGTAAGGAGGAAATTAGAGGGACCCACTGGAAGTCTTACAAAATAATACAAAAACCGTGTTAACTGCTTCCGATTAACTTGCCCCCAATAAATTGAAAGACATAGACTGGAATTGACATTAATGCCCTTATTCAATATACATAGACACAATCATAGGGCATAAATGAGTGGATACAACCTAGACCAAAACATCAAAGTGCATCAAGAAGCACACAACCCATAACTAATTTAAACCCAATTCTTACAGGCTAATAGAGAACATGAACACCAATCAAATGTAGACAACTAGCAATTTTTCCCCTAGGCAAAATCCCTGGGTATGCCTCTTTAAACCAAAGATTGCATAATAAACATTATAAACCCCTAGAAGAAAAAAGTTTGCACAATCTGACTAGTTGCACTGCAAAGCATTTATCTTATGCTAGAAGGGTGTAGTTGATTAACACTACTATTTCAATGTTCAATCTTATTGATAAGCTATTTTCCCATAAAAAAAAACTGTGCTTGATCACTTCGAGCAATGCTGTGTAACTTTTTAAAAGACATGATCAATTACAGGGTAGAAGTACCTACTTGCATGGTATAAGGTTTGTGTTCCAAAAAATTAGTTTGATTTGGACATTTTCAAGTTAAGAGCTTAGAACTTTGTAGTAAATAAAAAAAAGCTTTGAGATTTACTGGAGGACAAATAGAGCGTACAAGTGAAGTGGACGCATGCATACTACATCAGAGAAGATAACATTTTATAGGAAAGCCCAACAAGTGACTTATATTTTTTGGAAGCATATTCTTAGAGTTTAGAGAGATTTTCAAAGAGTTGGGTCATGATCAAACATCAGAATATGTGAAGGGTGGTGAGTTCTTGATAAAATTGGCTTATTCACCTGTAGTGGAGAAGTTTGATACTATTACTTGACGTAAGATAGTTTGGAGCCCTATGAACATTCTTAAGCTTGCTATGGTTTGCTAGTTTGCATTGCTAGATAAATTGCCTAATTTTGATAGGTCAAGCCATTATATAAACATCCTTTTCAACACTTTGACCATTGTGTTTGAAGAAGGATGAGTCATGAAATCATTTAGTCTTTGACTATAATTATTCTAAATTGGTCTAGAAGTGCAAAATAAAAATAAGAAAAGCTCCCTAAAAATGGTCTCGGATGTGGGGATGGTTAAGCATGGTTGTTAAGTGAAAAACCTTAAAGGCAAAAGTGACAATTTGTGTGGTTGGAACATATATTGTGTTTGATAAGAAAGGAATGGGAGGTTTCATTACTAAAATGCTAGAATTCCAAAAGTGATCATCTACCAAGTTGTTGATATTATCAAGGTTAGGGCACATAATAGTATTGCTAATGTATCTGAATACTTAGTAATGTATTTGATTATGTTGTACAGCTCATATGCTATATTTTTGTTTTACATTTTTTGTTTTGGTCTTAGAAAAAGCCCATACAGGTATCCAACTTACCTGAATTCCAAGGAACCGAAACCTTCCATAATGTCCTAAAATCTTTTTATACTTCTTTTTTTTTTTTTACATTAAAAAAACTTCGTTGAGTCATAAAGCATGCAACAACTAGTCCAGTAAGGGGGTCTCCCAAGCCACCCTTCCAAGAAGACGAAGGCCCTTTCTAACTAAGTCATGGGTTGCTTCATTCAGACAATGCTTAACACAAGAAAAAGAACAATGACTCAGAAAACTACTAAACATATGAGTTTCATCAATGAGAGCTCCAAAGTAAAAAAGAGAAGGAGAAATATCATTCGACATTTTTGCGATAACAACAGAAAAATCCGATTCTATCACAATCAAGCTTAAGCCATGACACCATGCCTCTCGAATGCCCGAAAAGAACCACCATTGCTTCCAAAAAGAGAGCATCCTTCCCAGGGTACTGCATCCTATAAAGGAGAGCAAATCTTGCTGATCCATCCAAGTCTCTACAGATGATACCAAGGCCTCGGTTGCCCCCCTCCCAATCTTCTTCTTTCTTTTCTCTAGCAAATTCTTTTCATTCGATCTAAAAAGTTTCCACAACAATAATACATGGTGTTCTTTATTTTTTTAAAAATAGTACTTTATTCTATTAAAAAAATCATTCAAATCGAAAATGAGTCAAAGAGCATCGTGTGAACCAACTAAATATAAACATACTGACTAATAAATGGACCACAACAAAATTACATTTCTGCAACATGAACCAAGAAATTGAATTGGTTATTAGCATACTTTCTGTGTAAACTATGGCAAATCTGAAAAAAGAAAAAAATCAGTAATAAATAAAATAAATTCCAAGTAAAGAAAGACAATAAATAAACTATGGCAAATCAACGCAAAACAATTTCTAATTCTCTAAAAGAATAACAATTTATTTTTCTCCGTTTCCGACTTTTTCGGCTTAGATTTAAAAAACCACGGTTCCTCGCGTAGTTGCATAATTGATTTTTTTTGTTGGGCCCAAAAGCCCATGGTATCAGGCAACCACGTCGCATTCTATTAAGATAGAAGCCTTCCCAAAACGAATGTATTAAATATTGTTATTGATATATATGCTGCATCTCATATTTTTAAGGTATATCATATGATATACTGTGACACAAATCTATTATCATTTTCATAAAAAAAAAATAAATATTAGAATATTATTTTAAGATGAAATAAATTAAATAAATTTTTTTACACATTTTTATATGTATTCTAATTTTTCTCATCATAGTTTATCAAATATAAAAAAAATATATATGATAGAATATTATTTTTTATACAAAAAAAATTTAAAAAAAGTTATATATAGAGCAAAACAAGTATTAATTGGAAAAAAAAACTAATTTATTGATACAAGAGGAAAAAAAATATAATTCTTTAATAATAACAATACATTTTCTAATAAGAAAAAAAAAGCAAAAACTAAAGGAAAAAGTAACCAAAAAATAATAGTAAATATTTATGTTAAAATATGTGTATTAATTATATTTTACTATTTTTATATTTATGTATGATATTTTGATGTAATATGACTAAAAAATATCTCAAATATATCCGTGAAAAATAGAATAATATGGTATGTACCTCACAATATTTACAATATACTGCCATTTTTTATAAAATGTACATAAAAAATTACTGATATGTGAAATATCACAGAATATTTCAGTATACCACGACATTTCATGCGAAAAAATAACAAAATGTGAAAGTATTTGTATTGCATACCACTTATCTGTAGTAAGTGATATATTGTGCAGTATACCATAGTAGTTAATTCCATTGGCCAAAACTGGCATCGTCATTAATAAGATTTGGACTCAAGATTTTGCTTCGAAGATGAGGAGCTAGCTAATTACCACACACTTAATGTCAAACTTTTTTTTTTGACAAAAGATATTTCATTCTAATTAAAACTAAGTCAAAAAATATCTTACAAACTATTGATGACATAAGACTTTAACGGACAATAAGAATATAAAATTGGCTACTAAAAGTTACTCATTCTTGTAACATTGAATGAAAAAAAGAAAGTCAAATCAAACTAAATCTTCTATATAAACCATAATAAATTTGGAATGGAGAACTCACAAAAAAACTAAAATAAAGCCCAAATCAAAATAACAATACCAGACAGTGTTGAAACCAACCAAGCATCAAAGGCATGAAATAAAATTTCTATAAAAACAAAACTACTACCTATAAAACCTAAAAAAAATAAATAAATACTGACTTTACTTTATGCAATCATCTTCATATCTATTTCAAAAAATTGGGACACTCCAATATGTATAATTGAGATTCTAGTGAGTCCAAGAAAAAATCTAGATTTATTATTGTCCACATTCAATTAAAAATCTACTTCGTAAGAGTTTTGAATTGCTCTTAAATATTAAGATTTGAAGAAGATTATATTCATCATGAAATCTAATAAATAATGTAGATAAAGTTAGTCAAATAATAAAATATTAAAAAAAAATAAACTAAATTCGGACCGAAATCCAAATTACTATAGTGACCAATAAGGATGGGTGAGACACTAGATGCGAATGGGTGAGGGGGAAATAGATTTTGGGGAGGCGGCTAAAACCCTTGTAAGTCAGCTTTGTCTCTAGAGTAACTGGTAGGTGTAACTCATTATAAGTATCGACCACTTTTGTTTGCTTTAGTTTTACTTTAGCCAACTCACACTTTTATCCTATAGGTTTTTTTCCTAATTACATGTTCACCCTTAAGATTTTGGATACATACACTTTAAATGTTGAAAAATACTTTTCTTCAAACAACAGTGGGGAAAAAATTATTTTTTATATAACTAGAAAAAATCGATAATTTAAATTTTCTATATTGACTACCGTACTAGTTTGAATTCACTAGAAGGTTGCTTACAGAATAGTTGAAATTAATAAGTTTCTAAAAGTTGATTATAGATCACGAGATAGTAGGTGTACAAATCTAGGAGTGTAAATTTAATTGGTGCTCTTCTTTTGACAAAAAAAATTATTAGTGCTGACTTCTTACATTTATTACCTATGTAATAAAAAGTGTTTATTTTGGTACATATCAATTTTTTAAATCCTCTGAGTCAATCAAAAGATAACACTTCAAAATGTAACATGTATTTTTTATAATTTTTCTTTTCACGATGAAAAGGAGTGAGAAATTTATGAAAAGAAATAAATTATTTCTTTGAAAAAATTGTTCAATTGAGAATCGAAAAAATATAGGGAAACTATCAAATTGTAACAAACTTTTAGAAAATAAAATTATTATTATTTTAAGATTAGAATAATGGACGCTTCACTGCTACTGGTTTATCACAAATATGCTTATTTAAATATAATAAACCTTTTTCTTTTGGGAAAAGTAAAAATAAGAAATACCTCCTCTACTCGACCCACATCGTGTTACTCGTAAACAAACGATTGTCTAATCTTGTCTACAGTAATGATTTTTGAAAACACATGATTAGTAATTATTTTAATATATAATGATTATTTTCTTAACTTGTATACTAACTAAAAGTTCATAATATAAATAAGACAAAAAAATATTTTTTTATAAAATTTAGGGTTTCAAATGATATTAAATTCAGATGAAAAATAACAAGATAAAAATGATATATTATTTTTAATAAAACATAGGCTCTGTTGTTTTGGGATATAATGCTTGATATAATGCGCACTTAATTCAAAAAATAGAAAAAAAAAATTAAAATATGCATTTTAAAATGAGAAAACAGTACAACCTTGAATTTTGGTTGAGTGTGGATGAGGCATCGGTGACATCCGGAAGAGACCTTATCCATTACATGTGCTCTTCTTACATTTACCGTGTAGGACCTCCCCCTAAATATGTTTTGGCATGTTTTGGCTAATAGTTAAGGTTTGAGGGGCATCCGATGGAGATTGGGGATTTGAATCTGAACCCTTTCATTATCTCTTAAAATATCTTACATGCTGGTTCAGCAATTATTTGGATCCTAAAGAAAAGGTATCTTATGCCCCTTAGATATCTAGCTATGTATTCTTTTGACCCCATACACTTATGTAGATGCTTTTGAGTAACAAAAAGAAAATATCGGACCTCCCTACTCCTTAAGATTTATAATACCAGTGTCAAACACTATGTAATAATAATATGTTACTAAATCATATAAAATCAATAACGCCTGAAATATTGTAATGCCCACTAATTCTGGGCAGGCTTTTTTTTGTACTCAAAAGTATTAGATAGTATTACCTTTGTCTTGAGTGCTTTACATCATTTTAGTCTTTTTTTTTTTTACTTAAGTTTTATTTAAATTTATTTACATTAGTAATTGTTAAAATATTTTTTATGAAATATATCAAAAAACTAAAAATATTGTAGTTTCTAAACATAATTTTTTTTAAAAGATAGTAAATATTAATATAAGTAAATTTAAGCCAATTTTAAGTGAAAACTGAAATTATGATAATAATGTTCCTATATGGAGTTTAGCTGTAGATGACAAGTTTATGGCTAGTAGGCTCTGCAATTTCATTGATGATTCAGCAGCACGAGGCAGACAAATCAAAGAGCAATCTTTTGGAATAAGCTTATTCCATTAAAGATCAACATTTTCCTTTGGAAGGCTCTAATGGACAAACTACCAATGAAGCTGAACCTTTCGATCAGGGGTGTTCAACTCGCCAACACAAATGTGCCCATTTTGCTCTTTCTGTTTAGAAACTGCAAACCATATTCTTTTCAGCTGTCAAGAAATTTTTCAGGTTTGTAGAAAGATGTACTGCTGGTGGAAAATTGCCGGTCTAAGCTGCATTGATCTTGTGGAAGTTGTGAATGACAAATCTGGATAGTTTAAGAACAAAAAACAAATGCTGATTTGGGAGGCAGTAAGAGCATGCACAGCATGGAGAATTTGGATCCGTAGAAACAACCTGGTGTTTAGAGTTAAACAATTTCCTGTAAGTGAGTTAATAGATGATCACTACAAGAAAACAAGGCATTTGAGACAGGAAAAAATGTAGGGAAACCGTAGGAAATGGTTATTTCCTACGATTAAAATCGTCGGACAAAAACGTAGGAAAAAATAGTGTCGGAAATAAAAACCGTCGGATAAATGTAAAAGGGTCCTACGCTTTTATGACTCCAGTGTATCCGACGGTTTTGAGATGCTTTTTGTCCTACGCTTTTATGACGGATGTGGTCCCCATTATTTAAGACAATTTTGAGATGCCCCTTTATCCTACGCTTTTATAACGCCAACTAATTCCTACGATTTTGTAACTTTAATATCTCCTACGTTTTTGTGACTTTAATATATCTCCTACGATTTTGTGACAATTTAAAGACTTTAGTAAATTAATTTATATACAAAATAAAAACATATTATATTGCATTATTTAATAATAATAATAAAACACAAATTATTATTATTCTGTTAATATTTTATTATTATTATTATTATTATTATTATTATTATTANGAGTTGTGAAAACTGAAGAACTCCCACGAATTTAAAGGGGAAGTCTGGCGATTTAGCTACCAATACGACCTACGATTTTCCTGCAGTTTTTAAAATTGTAGGAAAAACGTAGCAAAATTTCCTACGCTTTTCCTACGAAAAATATTAGCTGTATGAAAACCGTAGGAATATAAAAATTGAAATTTCCCTCCATAATTTCGTTTCCCGCCAGTAGTTGGAATTTCCAACGAATCTACTACTTTTTTGATACTTTAATCCTACGCTTTTATGTATTTCCTACATTTTTACTACTGAACTAAATTATAGATTCAAAACCGTTGGACAACGCGCTTTCCTAGGTGCTCATGGTCCTACATATTTCCTACTATTTTTCCCCTAATTGACTTAAAACTGTCGGACAACGCGATATCCTAGGTAATTATGGTCCTACATATTTCCTACGCTTTTTTAAAGTTGACTCAAAACCGTCGGACACACTCCTACATATTTCCTGCTATTTTTTTTAGTTGACTTAAAGCCGTCGGACATGCTCCTACATGTTTCCTACGCTTTTTTAAATGTTGACTCAAAAGCGTCGGATAACGCGCTCTCCTAGGTGATTAGAGTCCTACATA
>KK906197.1:0-15374 GCA_000696445.1 Aquilaria agallochum
GAACACCCGGTTTACCCCGTTTCACTTGGATCCTGGAGGGTTTCGATTAAATTCCGCTGCGCTGTTTGGCTCCCGAAACCCAACACTTTGAGCCAGTTTATTATCATGCATTGGCTCCAAAATTTTTCCTCCATGTCATAAAGCTCATGCAATTCTTCCTCGACTACCCTACGTCAAGCATAGCTTGCCTCATCAAAAGCCACTACTGTTACACTTTCCAAATTCTCCTAAGCCTCTTTAACTTTAACATGAATGCATTGCGAGTCCTTCTTCCATGCTCGGAGATTCCTTATATATAATTCTAGCTTCACAAGGAAAGGTAGCTCATTCATTTCAGTTATGTTTTTTCTTATTACCTCATTACTTTCTAATTCCAAGGTCCATATGGACTCAAAGTGCCATATATGTTTAAAGAACATATCTCGCCGACCCAATAGCAAAACCTAGACACTGTTATGAACTGAATAAGGAAAGGGAACATGTTTTACATAAGAGTGTGGAAAAGCATCCATCCATGGAAAAGTAGCAGGGGCACGGTTTAATCATTCATACACTAGCACACCACCAAAGCTCAACTGACTCTATTTGTAGTCCAAGCCATGATACCCTAAATTAGTAAGATTGGCTTCCTTCACTGCCTCTCTATCCTCTCTGAAACCTTCCATCCGTCCTTCTCTCCTCGGTCTACCTTCTTCTTTCTTTAAGGACCTTAAGAGTTCATTGAAGTCCCCAATAGTCATCCATGGCAAGGATGATTAAGATGCCAAACATTTAATCAAGGTCTATGATTCATGTCGAAGTTCTCATTCCCGAGGGCCATAAAAGTTCGTTAATCTCCATTCAACATTGATGCATGAAATCATCGATATGATATTGGGAGGAAGATAAAAGGTCCACTTCCCAGGCCAAGCTCCAACAAAATGCTAATCCTTTCTTTTTTCCTTTGCATAAGACTGCCAATAAGACTAAAACCCCAATGATCGCTTAACTTGTTCCATCTCAAAAACTATCCTCCAGGTTTCAAGGATCTCTTCATAATTGCCCTACGGAGGGCGTCAACTATCCAGGCAAACCCTAAGCCTTGACAGTTTAGACTGAGAAGACTTATTTCGACCGACAAGGTGAGTCCTTACTCAACCCTGCCTCCAACAGAATTTCCTTCCCTTTCTTTGCTTTTATAACAAAATTTCCTTCCCTTTCTTTGCTTTTATAACCTGACCTGAATGAATATACTCCTCCTCATTTTCCTTCTCAATGGCATAAGTAAGATCTTAGGAGACATAGGCACCTACTCATCGTTTGGTTCCCCTCTCGTGATGCCTACAATACAAGTCCTAGCTCTTGAACGCACAACATTCTTCATTGTTTGGACTCAAGTTCTTGTTTTGAGCTTACAAGTAATAGTACTCGGTTTCTCCACTGCCCCAAACATGATGCCATCCTAAGTTGATGGTGGGGACTTGTTTTCAGCCTGGACTTCTTCAATATGCACGGTTACAGCCAGCCCTCTTGGGACCTCCCTCACTGCCTGTCCAATTACAGTCTGTTGCTTAAACACCTACTCCCAAGCCTCTATTAGAACTAGGATAACTAGACTATAGTTGATTACAGTAAAAACTTGGTCCGCTTTTGAATGTTGGTTATGCAATTTATGTGATTGACCCGTTGACTTTTGCGATGCTCCATCCGAGCCTTCTGACACCCTTTCAAATTGATATTGCCCCAGGGCACCATAAGGAATATTGGTGAATCTCAACCAGTCCCCATACTATCATATTGTTCCCTCCGAAACAGCTGGGTTCTCCATACATTCACGTTCAACATGATCCACCTTTCCACATAGGTAGCAGAATTCAGCTAACTTTTCATATTTAACATAATACCACTTCTTCCCTTTATTGTCCTCTATCATTAGACCGCATTAGAGGGGATGAGTGATGTCGACCCATACACGAACCAAAAAGAAAGGGCCCGAGCAGTCCACCCTCACAACCTGACCCATTCGACTACCCAAAGTCTCAGCAAACTCCAATTTGAACCACTTAAAGGGCGTAACTAAAATGTGAATCCAGAAAGCAGCCTTATCAAATTGTAGCAAAGATGGTCATTCCCCTTTTTTGTCAACCTCTTCATGACAATTAGTCTATTGTTAAAGTTTCACTGGTCATTCCTTAACATAGCCTCGTGATCTTTTTCCTTTTCAAATTTCATAATGTATAGGTTAAGGCTAGGATTTAGGCTAGCCACTCTGAGCGTAAATGAAACTTGAAAACACCATGCTTTTCAAAGAGAATCCCTAAGGTTCTTAGCTTTCACCACTCGATTGGACAGAACTTTCAGTGCCACCATTAGGTCAGAGAAGCTCTCACAAGCTTTATCATTCACCACTAGCCTGCATGACATTGCCTTCTCCAAAGTGAGGCTCATATTGGTAAAACACAATCCAAGATCCTACAACGTGATAAAACACCAAAACTTCAAACAAACCTTCAAAACCAATATTGAAATTGAAATCAACAAGGTCCATACCCCTCACAAGGTAGCGAAAGCGTGTGGCAACCACAACTGAGGAAAGGAACACCCTTAAGCCAATAAAAAATAGAGTCCTTGTGGTGCAAGGAAGATGACTCTCACACGAAGAAAAAATGCCCTAGCAACGCAGGGCAATAAAATGTAATAGAAATTAGTTTCACGACAATTTCTTTTTTTCTTTTTCCTAAAAGATGACACTCAAACATGTTATTTGAATCATTTTCTAAAAAAGAAAATTCATTTTTAACCATAGGTAGTCATTAGTGAGTCTTTCTCAATTAAATCTTTAGTCATGTTTTGGACCGACTCGAAGCCAGTTCAAAAGTTCCAGTTAACAAAGCTCATGAACTTCTACCATACTTTAGCTTACTGACAAGTAGAAAGTGATTTTTTGTGCATCCTTACACGTATACAATGGAAGAAGTATTAGTATTCTAACTTTTTCAGAAACTAGAGAGCAACCAACCCAGCTTAATATGACATTTTTAGAAATCAAACCTTTTCCTTATATCCCCAATACTTTAGTTATTGGTTTAATAGCGTGGGAGCTAGAAAGTGATAAAGAAATCTAGATTAGTTCTAAGAACAGTCCTGGGACAAAGTGCCTAAATTGGTATCGGATGATCCCACACCCTAGAACCCAATGTGTTAAATACCGTTAACACTAGGCATACCACACCCTGAATTTTTATGATATACTGCATAGTATACCGCGCCGCATAAATGTTATAATATTATTTTAAGATGATATAATTGTTTACTAATTTATTTTTACATAATTTATATGTATTCTAATTTTTTTCATCATAATTTATCAAATATAAATAAAATATATATGATAAAAGATATCCAGTTGGGGTAGCATGAACCAAAAATCCAATTGAAAGATATTGTTCAATATCACAAGGACCTTTAAGCTGCTATTATCCATTAAATTTTTATATTAATTTAGAAAAGTAACAAAAAAAAATAAAAGTAAATGTTTATTTTATGATATGTTTATTATTTATATTTTAATGTTTTATATATTTATGATATTTTTTATGTAAAATTAAAAAATATAGCTGTAAAAAATAAAATACTATAATACATACCACACGGTATTTGTAATATACTATAATTTTTTTTATAAAATACATACAAAAAATAAGCTATATGTGATATACCACAAAATACTACAATATACTACGATATACTGTACGATAAAATAATAAAATGTAAAAATATTTGTATCGCATACTTATGTTAAACGATATATCACAATATTTAACACCGTACTAGAACCTAAACACTTCATTTTGTTGGTCACAGAGGAAAATATACGTCTTCCTTCGGGAATGAACTAATGATTAACAACAGAATTTAATTATAGCTTTTACAAATCGGCTAAACATGGCTTTAAAGATTTAGTTTTAGAGGTTGGAAAAACTGTTCTTTGGTGACCTTTAATGTCAGATTTGAAAAATTATCACAATTGTTCATAATTTATTCCAACCTAACACTAATTTTAAAAACTATTCCTAAACGAAAGAATTGACCCATAAGACGAAAGAAATAATAACAATAATAATAATATAATATAACCTTTTCTATTCTGTACACTGTTTCTTTAGATCATTTCTGAGAACAAAGAACAGAAACATCCCACCATCTGCAGACGCCATCACTGAGCCCCCCTGTACACGTTCTCTAAATCCCAGAGAATAGATCAGAACCTAACATCACGCCTACCACTTCATATATACACACCCAACACCAGACGGAGCTTCCTCTTGTCCCCCAACAATCAGCTCCTCCCACACCATCACGACCATCATTTTCCATTGTTAGACCTCAGAAACCACTTTGTGTACACCACCCCCACCTACCTAATAATTACAGACTCACCGTTTTATGTACTGGAAAACCATTACGAGAGGTGGAACGAGCCTTGCCCTTCTCTTATGGCATATGACAACTTCTCTCTCATCCTCTCCTGCAAAGCAAAAAGGAGTTGAGGGTTCATTCAGTATATGTTTGGCAAATGCAGCACTCAAAAGTAACAGAAATATAGTCTGGCAAGATCGTAACTTTTGAAGAATAAGCTGGCAACTTCAGGTAATTAGCACAAGTCATGACGCTGGGTAGATCTCCATCTGCAGAACCGCTACTATGCTGCAAAAATTGCGCACACAGAAAATGAGAACCAGGGGTTAGAAACAGCTACAGAGAGGATAATGAGCAAATCTCAGCCTGGTACCACCAGAACCGACCTTTCTAACAATGGTCAATTTTGGACTTAGAGATGACAAGCCTCCTGGAGGGAGATGAGGTGCTCCAGTCACAAACTGCAGAAATGCTCGTCTTTCTTCACGGTTAAACTCTTGAAGAATTTCCAGTAACTGAAGATCCATACAGTTCCCAAAAAATAAAAGAAAAGAAAAACAAAAACAAAAAAAAAGAAACAAAGAAACCAAAAAGTTCATTCACAGTGCAAAGGTTCAAATTGTGGAGAAAAATCTGAAGACAGAAGACTGACATTAACCACAGGAGGACTGCTAGCTGTGTATCCATGGTCAAACTTGACGTGATCCAAAAGTTCATTACACTGCTAGGAGAACGGCATATGCTTAAGCAACATGAATAATATGCACAACAAGAATCAATAGTTCTCAACAAGGGTGAACTTACAACCCAAAATTCACGTTCACCGCAGATTAAGCGCTCTAGTTCCTCCTCAGAGAATATCTGGAGATGCTTAATGGGGAAAACCTGAGGATCACAGAAAAAGTAAGAGCAGAGGGCGAGATACACTAAAGAAGCCAGTAAATTAATCTCTCTAATAAATAGTTGTACCACGTAGCACTGTCAATGGAAGAACCAATTGCAGTCTCAGATGCTATGCAACCATCAATAATGATATTTTAGTGTGTGTGTCTGTGTGACGCAGGTGTTTTGCTCAACACATGGCAATCGTATATCATATGCCAAGTGCACAAAATATAGGATTAAAAAAACTGTTCTTCCTCTGTGTATGGATGATATATAAAGGTAGTGACCTGGTTAAATCCTGATTTAAATGCTTCCAATTGTCTGGAAATTCCACTCTTTATGGTAGCATCCACAACAAGCTTCACATAATCCTCCAAGTTATCCAAATTTACCTAGGAAGATCACACAATAGAATCAAGAGAGCTCTTGAAAGGTTTCAGGATTAAAAAAACTACAATCATCCAAGAGATGCTCACCGTTTTCTGATTGTCATCAGGAATAAGAACATAAGGGTATCCAGGAAGGGTAAACTCAAGACAAAGGTCCTCGATATTGGTGTTTCTATAGTGCGACTCTAGTTCACACGTTGGATCTTCTCCAGTGTTTTTCTTCAAATGCCCCCTTCTGGCAGCAAGAGCCTGAAACTCAAGCAGTGTCCTCCCAAGCGCAGGGTCGAACAACTGGATGTCATATAAACTAAGTTCCTAAAAAACAAGATGTATTAAAGGTTAGCTTAACTCAAAATTTTTTAAACAACCACAGCCGAGTCCTCTAATAATTTGCACTTGAGATCAGAAGACTACCTGATCAAGAATAAGTCTATAAAAGGCTCTTGAGAAAGGCAGATCCAAGACCCTTCCATCTTGAATAGCCCTGGCCATAATTTGACCCAAAAGAACAAACTTCTTTAATACTTCAGAGAATAGCATTCCATCACATGCATCTGTCACAGGTGACCATGGACGAGGGAAAAGTCCGAAACAGGCTACAGAAGCTGCAGAATCTATGACAGAGGAAGTGCCTGTGGTGGACGGTGAAAAACAATCCTCTCTCCACATCGCAAGGCCAGGCTTCTGGAATTCATGGCTGACAAGGGTGTAGAATTCTAAAGTTGGACCAAGACCAGTGCCAACCTCCTCACTATATTCAACTTCAAGCAGCACTCTATTATTACGGGCATGCAACTCCATCATCCTGGCAGCAGACTCCAGAATATGGTCCCGAGAAACTACAAACTTTTTACGTGGCAAACTAATAGCTGGATGAGGCCTGTCAGTCGGGGGACCGGCATTACTATGTGAAGCGAGATGGGATTGATTTTTCTGAGGGCCAAATGCTGCCAAGCGGAAGTATTTACATTTCATCTCAAAACTAAATATGAAAGGACATGAAACCATTAACTGACTACACCATGAAGGCATGCCACCAACCGATACAGCAGAAGGGTCTCGCACCTGCTGCTCAAGTTTTTGTGATAGCTTATAACTCACAAACTCACTTTGTGGCAATGATCTAACTACCACCTTCAAATCATCCAAATTGTCTATTCTTCCCTCAGCAAAAGCATAGAGCTTCTTCCTAGATATAAGATGAAATGAATACCTATTCAGGGCTTCCAAACTTTTAAGCAGAAACAGTATATCATATGTAGGACTTGACTTATCCAAGCACGAAGCAAGTTCACCAGCTAATATCCTGGAGAAGAATGAAGTACTTTCTGTATGGGTACACTCTTTATTGTGTATGGATGAGCTGGGAAAACGTAAGGGTACTTGAGAATCACAATCCTTGGAGTCAACAGCTTGTCTGTACGTTATTGTATACACTCGACTCCACAACTTTGCTGTGGTAACCATCTCATCTTGGGATTTCAGCTGTTGTTGAAGAATTGCTTGATAAAGAGTCAAACTCCTTTCTAATTGGTGTCCGTCTAGATAAAGTGACAGTTTTGGCAAAGTATCCTCTTTGCAACTAGGTTCTGAATGATCAATTTTCCTAGTGGTACTTGGCTTTGAAGGACACTGGAGATTTTGATCCACCAGACCCTGGTTATCCTGAAAAACAAGCAACCAGTTAGATGCATGTTAAGTTGGAGAAATAGATAAATAAATGAAGACTGGTATATTAAGTCCTTCAACTTAAAATGTGAAATATTTAAAATGCAAAGAGGGACGTAACAAATAAAACTAATGTGTTAAATGTGTGTCAACATATTCACCAATACTTACAGCGTGGCTTTTATCTAAAGATGTTTCATGAGAGTTTGACCATTCAAGATCCACCACTTGCTCTGGCTCAGATGAAACCTGAGACTGTGGAAAGTTACCTTCTTCTTCCTGAAAATGTTAGTAGATTCAGTTAAAAAAAAAGATCAGTTAGGGTAAGAATAACACTAATTAAGTACATACTAACTTTGGAGTAAGAAAACCTAGATACCTGCAACTCAGACAAATCAGAAGGCCACTGGCCATCCACAACAACAGCAGGGCCTTTGTCTTGTATATCCATTGGCATATTGTCTGGCTGACTCTGCATTTGCTCCAACTGTTGAGCATGAGCATCAGTTTCCACATATTCAATTTTCTGCACAACTTTATGTTTCAAGTATTCTTCAATGGCATCCAAAGAGGAGAAAGGATCAACAGTCAAAATGTCTTCAGAGAAATCAGATAGGCTGGTCTCCTCCTTCTCTTTAGAGAAACGAGCCCTAAGACAAGGATACATTACGGAACATCCACTAGGCACAGTAGCATATGAGCTTCTCTGTCTGAATGTATGATTTAAAACAACTGGGAGATTTTCAACTGACGAAAATGCACTGTGTAATTTTTGTATGACCACTGACAGCGGTAAGTCTGAAACAAGGATATCTGATGATGATGATGATGATGATGATGATGACGATGAAAACAACCTAGCAATCACCTCAAATCTTTCTTGTAGAACGAACAGCTGGTCATTCAAATCACATGCTCGAAAATTTTGTCTCAAATACACACCATTAGATGCATAATTAACGAGTGATTTAACAATTCCACTTTCAATGAATTCAAAAGTTGAAACGGGCTCTTTTCCACTAAGCTTTTCAAGAATCTGATTCAACAGACAGAAGAATTCTTCATTTTGAGCAGTACCATCATCAATGGGCATGCTCATCAGGTCATTCAAAGCATCAGATAAGGATCTGAGATTCTGAAGAATATCAGTCACTCCTCTCCCACAGTCAAATAGTTCTGGAGCAAGGTAAGTTGATTTAATGTTCTTTGCACAGGCTGAAACAGAATATTTTTCAAGTTTGCAAGCTCCTGCTTCAAAAGGTGAACGGGATGCCTTGTGATCAAAAGCATAACATAAGCATTTCATCACTTGCTTTCCTAAATATCTAGCACCAGAGTCCAGTGGTATCTGCATGCCATTAAACACAGGAAACATGGACTGCGAGCACTTCTGAGGGATTAAGAGTGCATCAATGGCAAAAAGAACACCTTCCTTAATGAAAGAATTCAGAAAAACATTGGAACACTTTTGGAGTGTTGTCTCAACAATTTGTAGAGCCAACATCAGCACATGATTGTCTTTGCGAGTAAAAACACCAGCCAAGAAGCTGCAATATTTCCACATAAATTCTTTGGGAGTTAGGAATTCCTAAAATTACAATTATGAACATTTACAGCAGACAAAAAGGAACCTAATTCACCTTGCTATGCTGGAAGTATTAAGGAATCTAACAAGTATATCACTGTTGCTTAGGCGTGTTAACTTGCTGATAACAGAGAGACAACCATAAGAAATATATATGTTTGCACCAGAATCAACCACCTGTTTGAGTAAAAAGTGACATGTGAATTTAGCTGGTAGCAAGGAAACGAAAGCGGCAATTTGAGATGTAAGCCTAAAATGACCAACCTGAACAAGCTTATTAACCATATCCAACCCAACCTTCTCCAAAAGATCAGGGTGACTAGTTAAAAATGCTTCTTTGTCCAATAGGTGCTGAATGCTTTGATCTGCAACTGAAGAGGGGATTAGCTCATTTAGCAACTTCAGAACTTCAGAGACCTGAAAGAGAAAAGACAAATTCAATCCACTGAAGGTTGCTGGTTGAGCAATCAAAGGTACAATAGTCCAAAATCCAAAGCGTACCAGACATGTTCATTATCATTACAATCACTGTAACAACACGTTGTAACATATCTAAATGGACTGACACACACACACACAGTTAGGATGCAGTGAGAACTCATTTTAACATTTTCACGACATTGTCTTCCAGAAGACAAATACTCTTGGCACAGAATTCATGAAAAATATATCCACAACTATTTAGCCTGATGTGATTTTGGTATGTTTAACAGAGTCTCTGTCTAGACTTGAAAGACTTTAAATATCCAACTACACACAAAAGCCAACATCAAATAAAACTCTTCCAACTGAAGCGCAGTTTGTCTACAAGAATACAATGACGGCAAATCAAACAACAATGAACTCAAAATACATTCAGGCATCCGCAATGTCTTAGAAATCTGAAGTTGCAGGTTGTGTTGTGGCAAACATGAGTGTTTAAATGGAATTCTTTCATGACCTAACTACAGTGGTCCAAACCACAACTACACCGCCACGTTTCAGTAAGAGTTTATTCCACCTGAGTCCAAGACTTTAAGGATTATATTTGGCAGGGATATGAAAATCTTGCCCTAGGCCAACTTATTGGAATGCAGGTGGAGAAGCCCAATTGTACCCTTGTTATAGTAACAGAGGCATGAAAACAGAAGCAGGTCTAAGTCTGTTTGAAATCCAAAACTAATACGAGTACACTTTTTATAATCGAAGTACAGGCACTCAATAGCTTCAAGCAAACTGTCCTAACAGTTTTCTGTATATACTCTATAGGCAGTTTATCTCAGCTTTGGTAACCTCTTCTCAGCTCGAGAAGCTAAAATGTAGTTAAACAGGCTTTCTAAATAAAACTTAAGTTCTGTAATTGAACAAATCCGAAAACCAACCTGATTGTAGTTGCCATCCACCATATTCTGAGATGATTCTCCATGAGTGAGGTCACAGCTAGACAATACATCTTTCAGTGTGCTACTTATATTTATTTCATGCAGCTGCTTGAAAGCCACAAATGAACCAGAAGAAAGTGTGACCAGTAGTCCTATCAGACCCTGCCAAGCAATACAGAACAATCAGGATGCTCTTTCATAGCAGATAATTCATAGAACCAGATAGTTTTCATAATCATGATCAAGGAAAACGCATACATTATAAATTGGTTGGGACAGAGTTGCTCGGCTCTTAATATTTATGAGATGAGTGACTTGATGAATCAGCCCACTCCTACAAAGTTCATCCAACATCTCAGAAGACTCACTTGTTCGTTCTACTATTTTCATCAAACACAACACCACACGTTCAACTAGCTGCAACCATAACACCAGGGCAATAAAGCAATTGAGAAGAAGATTCCATTGATGACACCATATGAAAGAGCAAAGTTATAGTTCAATCAGACCTGTCTGTCCTCATGCTGAAGAAGATTGCACAATATAGGAACTGCCTCCATAAAAGGCGAATGATTTTCTGAAGGAAGTTTTTTGCATATGTTCACCACAGTGGAGAGAGCAACTCTCTGATCATTGACACATAAGCAGAATTGAAAAGAAAAAGAGAAGCCTCAAACCATATGATACCTCAGAACATAAATCTATTTTTTCACTAACGGAAATACAACAGCATATTTTCTGGGCGGAAAAAAAAATTAAAATGCAAGTGAAATTTCTTAATGTGAAGAGCTAGAGGACAAGATTTTACCTGAATACTAGTTGAAAAGAAGTCAATAAAATTTAGAACAGCTAGAATTGCTCCAGCCTGCAGGCAAGCAAGCGGTTGATCGCGGGATATTTTCTCCAATGCTTGCAGACACTATTACAAGCAGCAGCATTGGCACATGGTTAAGTGGATAGAAAGCTTTTACTAAAAAGAGAATCGAAAATTACCCAATAAGTTACATAACAGTAAGTAAATTAGAATGACAAACCTGCTCAGCTACATCCAAGTACTCCACAGCCAATAGTCTCTGACAAAGTGCAGGAACAGCATCATGTCGAACTAGGAAACTGGAAGATCTAGGAAACACATCACATAGATAAGTTATGGCCCTAATAGCAAGTAGCATTATGTCTGCATTGTGATCATGCTTTGCTAATTTCACAAGAAGTGGCGAAAACGAATCCGCCATCATGCTCGAAAACGAATCCTCTGTACAAAATGACAACACTTCACACAGCTCCGTTAACGCAACCAATTGCCCAGAAGGCTCGTCTTCTTTACCCAAAGAGGACAAAATGCTGTTCAGTTTCCCATGATCACCAGATGACCTCCTCCTTTGAAAATCACGAAGGCTGCTGTGCCGTGGGTCTGCATCATCAGAATCACACGAACCATAAGGCGAGTCCCTATCGGGTTCCCCATCGGATCGGCTTGAAGCAGAAGCAGATGATGAAGTATCCATATCGGCTTCGTGGGTCTCTGGAGTTGAGTTGGGAGAGTTCATGTGGGTTTGAACAGATGAGTTGGATGAACTCGGTCTGAACTCCAATGAACTACAGGCACGCTTATCGGCAGGCAATTCCTCCGTCATCTCTGTACGCTTCTGGCCACGAGCCTCCATTGCTTACCCAGTACCTGAAGTATTTCTCCAACGCAGAATTCGAATTCAGACTCACTCCTGCAGTGGCAAAGCACTTCCTTTTCAGAAGCAGAAGCGCAAAACCCACAAAGAGCGAAAGACTGCGATCCACTCGGTTCAGAACAAAGACCCGATCAAACTTATCAGAAAAGAAAAGCACCAACAGAGGACAGGAAATTCTAGTGATACAGTCAAAGCTTTTCACCGCTGAGAGAAAACAGCAGAAAACCTCTCCCCAGGAAATTTTCACCAAAAATAAACAAACGAACAATCGCTTTCGAAATAGAGAGCACGCAAATACAGGTGAAAGCAAAAGAAAACCAAAACCGGAAAAAGTGAAAACGACGCAAACAGAAAAAAAACCCTCTAAAACAATGAAATTCCGAATACACAAAGAAAAACTGAGAACCAGTAATTTTGGGTAGGATCAAAATGAGAAATTGAGCAGGCTTTGGATTAAAAGACGTCTGTTTTGTGTACCTAAGAAGAAATTGTTTACGGTCTTCGAAGGATTCGAAGGCCTTCAGTGGTTAATCAATCTAGGGTTTACTTTAAGAGAGCGTTTGGGCGTCTTCTTCGTCTTAGCCGTCGTTCTCGTCGTCTCCCGATACACTTGCGCCGGGCTGGTTGCGATGACGATGATGACGGCAACAATAGGGAGTTTTCGCCAATATAACGAAGCTCGTACGGAAAAGCGATCTCTTCCAGTTTGTTTGGACTAACTATCACCTTTGCCCCAAACTTTTTTTATTCATACATGTAACTCATTAAACTATAAATAGAATTGAATCACCCCTTAAGTTTTGCAACACTACATTTAACCACCTCAATCGACAGAAATGAAAAATTCGATTCTGCTATGACTTAAAAGAACAAAGCAAAAGAAAGAAGAAGGGTTTGAACATGGATTTATCCTCTGATGCATTAAGCTTGATGGCCGAAGTGCCATGGTCTTGGCCACTAACTTCGGAGGAGGGGCCAAACGCCTGACATATCCGACCTCGGAAGACTCATCGCACCAACCTCGGAAAGTTACTGTATCGCNTCATCCTTCGAATATCACCGTGGCTTTCCTGCATAATTTCCCACGCGTCGCCGTGGTCGAAATACTGCAGTAGATAGGCCGAAGATGTTCGTGTGCAAATGTCGAGCCGAAGTCTTCTCTCTCGATCCTTTCGACGAGGGGAGTAGGGTGACCCAAGAGCCGGGGGAAACAAAGAGCAGTGGGGAGAATATCCAAAGGACGTGCTTCCCCTCGAAATATGATAGGCGAGAAAGGTAGGATCGGTGCCGACCAGACCCCCCCGTCAAAAGAGTTCGTACCAAAGGAAGGTTGCTGTCCCTCAGACAGTAACACCGAACCCACTCCCCCGAAAAGACGCCTACACGTTGATATTAAACAGGCAAAAAGACTATGATCCTACTCCAACGGACACACTACCATCGTCCAAAAAAGGAGTCACCCCTGCGCGACGTCAGAGGGAAGAGAGTAAACGGGCAAGTGCGCCGAACTCCAAAGATACTACATCGTGCACAGGTCCAAAGGGGACATTATAACCCCAGGCAACAGTGGACCATTGCCGAAAGTCCAGAAACAGAAAAAGGGGAAATCCAACGAAGACCGAACATAGGCGAAAGAAAAAAACTCCAGACCGAATGAGTTCTAGGCGCAAAAACACTACGACACTGGAACGATACTTCGGAGGCCCGAGGATGGGGAAATCGCCTGAGTTAGCATATTCGGTTAACAAAGTCGTGAATCACCCAAGACCGGCATTACTGGGAACAAAAACCTGGGATAAGGGAAGGAAAATGCCCCGCAAAGAGCCATCTTCCAAAGATTCTGATGAAATGGCAAAAAGTAAAGAAAATGTTCCGGATAATCTTCCTTGATTGAGGAAGAACAACGTTGGAAGGAAAGCTCAGGCCCATTATAGAGAGGCATCGACAGAAAGAGGTGCAGAGCAGAGCGCAAAAAAAGGTGCGAATAGACGCGCCCAAGAAGGGCAAGAATGGCCAAAAAAACGCACCAGCACTCGAAAGAAGGCCTTCGGAATAAAATGCCCAAAATACTCCCATCAGAGTGGGGAATTCCAAGATACTGCCCTCAGCGCTCGGCAGATACGGTTCACTGCCAACAAATCCTGAAGTAAAATGCTACGAGAAAACAGTAAACCACCTCGTTTGGCGAAGCCCCTACTGATCAAGCAGGCAAAAAGCACACAAAAGCCTGCTTAAAGGAACATGATGCGCGGAGATGGCACATTATTGCCAGCAGCATAAAGGGCTTCAGCCTTTAGGCGAAGGAGGCCAAAAATCTAGCCATTGCCTCCGAAGTTAAAAGATACTTTGGCCCACCAGCTTAGTTTTGAAGTAACAAGCAAGTGGAAGTCCCCGAATAGAATTACACACCGGGGACTACGAAAAAGTCGGAAGAAGCAAAAGGAGAAGGTNCGTCACTACAGAGACCATTATCCCTACAAAAGTAGTTTGGCCGACAGGTGTCCGGTAAAAGAAGAAATCACCTCGGAGTGAGAATTAAGCTCGCCCTAGTTGATGAACACTGAGAAACGGCCAAACTCAAAAGAAATGTTTTTTCAGCGAAAATTGGCGATAAGTGCGAACCTGCATGAAAGGACAAGAGGAATACGAAAGGAAGATCTCGCTCTCCGAAAGGCCGAATCCCGAAAAACCATCACGTAGGGTGCTTCGGCCAAACAGGAAAGAGCCTTGCTTGGTGAGGTCCGAAAGAGAGTATACGACCTCGACAACACCGAAGGGAGAAAAACTGAGGAACAAGGCACCTGGGCACCTTCAAGAAATTCTATACTTAGAATTTTCAGACAAGAAATAGTGCAAGCCAGGAATTCGTCTGAGTACTAAAGAGTTTTCTCCTGTCCGAGAAGAATCACCGAACAAGGACAAAGCATGCACTCCCAGAAATCTCCTGTTCCTCCCGAGGTTGGCAGGGTCATATGCCCACAAAGTGTACCCAATACGGCCGAACAAGGGTAGGCTAAAAATTTGCCCAAGGGAACTTCACCAACTACGCAAGATCGCCCGAAAAAATAGCTGGAAAAACAAGCAAAAGAAGTATGCTTCCGAAGCCTCCAAACCGAAAGAGTTCGGGACAACGAGGAAATAAAAGAAGCGCGTTTCTGAAGTCCTCTAACCAAAAGTGCTCGGGACAACTGGGAAACCGAAAGATTGATCAAAAGACTTAGCCAAAATTATGGAGGAAAAAAATTCATTGATATAAGGAGAAGATTACAAGAAGTACAAGAAAAACACGAAAAGAAAAACTCTAGGGTGCTTAAGGATCCCCGGCAGCGCGAGAAGTTCCAGCTCCCGTGTCTCTAGCCATCGCCTTCGGCGCAGGTAGAGGAACAGGTGGCAGGTTGAG
>KK906198.1:0-13256 GCA_000696445.1 Aquilaria agallochum
TTACCTTCAAAGTGACCTGGTCACAACGAAGGTACCTTCAATGTCACCCGGTCACAGTTTTAGGTTACCTTCAAAGTAACCCGGTCATATTTTTAGGTTACCTTCAAAGTGACCCGGTCACAACGAAGGTACCTTCCATATGACCCGGTCACATTTTTACGTTACCTTCAAAGTGACCCGGTCACAATGAAGGTACCTTCGAGGTGACCCGGTCACATTTTTAGGTTACCTTTAATGTGACCCGGTCATAACGAAGGTAACTTTGAGGTGACCCGGTCACATTTTTAGGTTACGTTCAAAGTGGCCCGGTTATAAGGAAGGTACTTTCAACGTGACCCGGTCACATTTTTAGGTTACCTTCAAAATGACCCGATCACAACGAAGTTAACTTTGAGGTGACCCGATCACATTTTTATGTTACCTTCAAAGTGGCCCGGTCACAAGGAAGGTACCTTCAACGTGACCCGGTCACATTTTTAGGTTACCTTCAAAATGACCCGATCACAACGAAGTTAACTTTGAGGTGACCCGGTCACATTTTTAGGTTACCTTCAAAGTAACCCGGTCACAACGAAGGTACCTTCAACGTGACCCGGTCACATTTTTAGGTTACCTTGAACGTGACCCGGTCACAATGAAGGTACCTTCCATGTGACCCGGTCACATTTTGAGGTTACCTTCAACGTGACCCAGTCACAACGAAGGTACCTTCCATGTGACCCGGTCACATTTTTAGGTTACCTTCAATTTAACCCGGTCACAACGAAGGTACCTTCAATATGACCCGGTCGCATTTTTAGGTTACCTTCAAAATGACCCGGTCACAATGAAGGTACCTTGTATGTGACCCGGTCACATTTTTAGGTTACTTTCAAAGTGACCCGGTCATAAAAAGGTACCTTCGAAATGACCTGGTCACAACGAAGGTACCTACGAGGTGACCCGATCATATTTTTCAGTTACCTTAAAAGTGACCCGGTCAAAATGAATGTACCTTCTATGTGACCCGATACCATTTTTAGGTTACCTTCAAAGTAACCTGGTTATTTTCCCAGTTTTTTTAAAATGTGTTGGATGAGAAAACGTTATTGAAGCGTATAATAACAATATTATTTTTTATATCAGAGAGAATAAACATGAGTTACATATAAGTTTTTAAACATATAGGTAAAGTTGTCAAGTTAAATAAAATATTAGAAAAATATTGTCATTATCCCATTAATATGTGTCCCACGTATTAAATTTTTGGCAACTAGATTTTAACTTGGTTCCCCCGACCACCACCATTATTTTTACTTATCCAACCACCATTTTAAATTTTACCTTCTAATTTCACCTCTCCAACCACTCTTTTAAATTTAACCATCTACCTCAATAACTTCATCATTTATTACCTATACTATAACTACACGATTTAATCTTCCTCATTTCTTATAATTACAGCAACTTACATCTCTTCCCTCTCCTCAATTTCCTTATTCCTATGTTTCATATAGAAACAAACAATGTCTCACAGTGGTATCGGGGATTATATTAAGCAATTACCATGCGATTTCAGTAAATCAATGATCAAGCGACTAACTCCTCGCAAGAAATTTCTTCCTTCGACAAGCGTCTACTTTGAACCAGATTCTCACGTTTCTCATCCAGCGCATCCAGTGAGTTTATATTTTACTGTAATTTAATTATTTCGAATTTAACTACTAAATTTGCTGTGATGTTAGTTAAATTTATTTTCATGTTTTCATTTTAATTGATAAATTGACTGGTAAATATATTGGATAGTTTATATTTAAGGGAATGTATATGTATGAAGTGAGAGAAAGAAAAAGTATGTTAGGTTAATTTGAAAAAATGATTACAATCCAAAAATGTGATAAAGAATTAGGTTAAAAATTAAAAAGTAATCATTATTAAACAAAAGCATTAACGGACTAAAAAAGGCGATAATTTGGTTAGAAAACCGATGAAATGTTAAAAAACCAATTAAATTTAAAAAAAAATAAGAAAGAGCAATTAAAAATAAAAAATGGGTTTAAAAAAATAATTAAGATTAGAAAACATAGCGATTAGTAAATGAAAGTGAACAAAATAAATTTTGAAAAGCGATCAAATATAAAAAATTTTATTAAATATGAAAAAAATTAAAAAAAAGATATGAAAACGGAAAAAAAAGCGTTAAGGAAAAAGAAAAAGCGTTTAGGAAAAAATGATTAAAAATTAGAAAAAGTGAAAAAAATAAAAAATGATAAAAAAAATAAAAAAAAAAAGTGAATAAAAATAGAAACAAAGCGATTAGTAATGGGGAAAGTGAAAAAAATAAAATTTGAAAAGCAATCAAATATAAAAAATTTTATTAAATATGAAAAAAATTTAAAAAGAGATGAAAACAAAACAAAAGCGTTTGGAAACAACAAAAAGGCATTTGTGAAAAGCTAAAAGGCATTTGGAAAAAAGGAAAAGCGATAAAAAATTAAAGAAAGTGATTAAAAATAAGAAAATGATAAAAATTAAAAAAATGAATAAAAACAGAAACAAAGCGATTACTAATGGGGAAAGTGAGAAAAAAATTTAAAAGAAGCGAAAAAATATAAAAAAAAGTGATTAAATATAAAAAAAGTGATAAATTATAAATAAAAAAATTGATCAATGATTAAAAATTCATACCGAACCTATAAAATACCATAAATATTAAAAAAACGTGAGTAAAAAAATAGGTCCGAAATAAAAAAAATTGAAAAATATAATTAAAAAGTGATAAAAGATAAAAAAAGTGAGTAAAATTGGAAATATGGGAAATAATTCTTGAAAAAGTTAATAAATATAAAAAACAGTGATTAAATATAGAAAAAGTGGTAAAATAATAAAAAAATTAACAGTCTTGAAAAAAGTTAATTTTTTTTATTACGATTGACAACAGAAAATTGATGCAAAACCTAGAAAATGCAATAAATATTTAGAAACGGTAGTAAAAAATGAAAGTATTGATATAAAACCAATTCATTATCAAAACAAGCGACTAAATATAGAAAAGC
Source organism: Aquilaria agallochum (assembly GCA_000696445.1). NCBI lineage: Eukaryota > Viridiplantae > Streptophyta > Magnoliopsida > Malvales > Thymelaeaceae > Aquilaria > Aquilaria agallochum. The sequence goes on from KK906198.1 coordinate 3,036, forward strand.
GATAAGAGTGGAAAAAAAATTGTATATATTTTTGAAAAGCTTAAAATGTAATAAATATTTTAATAAAACCATTAAACAAAATAAAGTGATAATAACGTACAAAAAGGGGAAAAGTATTCAAAAAACTGATCATATATAGAAAGTGATAAATAATTGAAAAAATGATAAGTAATTATAAATTTTAAATAGGCGATAATAATTATTAATTTGTGACTATTAATTTACAAAAGGGTATAATATTTTCAAAAAATGATACAGATTTTAAAAATATCATAAAACATCTAAAAATATGATAATAATTATAAAAATTACAGAATAAAAAGGTAAGAAAATGGTATAATATTCATTATGAAAGTGGTAACATAATTGAAAAGAATACATAAATATTATAAAAGCCAGTAAAATATAACTACAGTGAGAATAATTTTAAATAGTGAAGTAACTATGAAAAGCGATAGTATTATAAAAATGTGATAAAACTTCAAATAATGCGATATTTAACCGAATACATTAACTATATAATTTTAATATGTAATTTTAAATGAGATAATGTTATCAAAACTCTGTTTAAGAATATCTTTGTGAAACGCTTGCTATTTTATGTTAGATTTCAATTTACATTAAGATCTTATATTCTTAATTTTAATTTGATATTTATAGAATAGGCTAAGTGCATACCGTGGACATGGAAGCGTGAAGCCATTGTTGGAGTGGTTTGATGGGTTTCCAAAAACTGTGAAAGATATAATAAGAACAACGGGTATGTTCAATGCAGTCAAAGCATTGAAGTCCACATACTGTGACAGACACTTAATTCGTGCACTTAGTCACTTTTGGTGGGATACTACACACACATTTCACTTCCCATCTATTGGAGAGATGACCATGACACCTGTAGATTTTGCGGCAATAACCGGCTTGTGTTGCAGTGGCGATCCAATTCCTATTGATATGGAAATATGTGCAGATGCTTCCCGCTTGCAACTATTAGTTGGTGATGGTTGGGAGATATTCCATAACAAAAGGAAGGTGACTTTTAAGTTAGTACTTGAGACGTATAAAGGTTACAGATTAAATACCATGGAGAGAAAGAATCATTTGGTTCATGTTTTCCTAGCAATTTTTCTTGTCACAACTATGTTCTGTGATACAAGCACGAGTAGTTTTTACACATGGTGGATTTCAGCTGTAGCAGATACATCGCAACTGGGAAAGTATAATTGGGGAAGTGCCGCATTGGCTAATCTTTACTTATATATGGATGGTTTGACAGGGGTGTTCAAGGGAGTGGTGAGTGTTGGCAGTCATGGCAGGTAACTATTATATACGTGAAGTACTTTATTTCATTATGTGCATCAGTTACATTTAAAAAATGATTATTAAATGATCATGTTCAATATGAATTATTTGTAATTACAGACATGGGCATGCGAGTATTTCATGGATATTGGGCCTAACCTAAATTTGAGCGGAGATAGGACATACCCTAGAGCAAAGTACTATGTTGAGGGACATTTGGAGGGCATGCCATATGATACTGAATTGTATATAAAGCTATTTAAAACAGTACACAGGGCGGCGGTGAAAATGTGGCAATGGGAGAAGTACATGGATGACCTACCACAGTACGTTAGTGAAAGTTTAGGTGCGACAATGTGTCAAATTTTACTAAAAAGCCCATGTGGTCGAGCCTGGTTTTTAGGTGAGAGGGTGTTCAGACAACACATTAGCTATCGGCCAGTGCATGACAAGACCATCCCGAATCCACCTCCAACATCTATGTTCAACCAGAAGTGGCATGGTGCAGAACTGATAACAGCAGTTGCAGGATCATTATGGGATAATAATTCAACAATTCTGTTTTCTGGTACATTTCAGTTGTGGTGGGAGGGCATGATGAAAGAGCTTGCCGAAGCCATGAAATGTGGGGACCTAGGTGCATCTACCAGTGGGGTTGGTGGGACATCTATGTCAACTGTTGCACGAGAAATAGACACTATAGTAGAAGGTTCTGAAATACAGCTGCCAGGAACATCTATGTTGCTCCTAGATCTAGAAACAGGAGAGGCTAAACTCCTAAAAATTCTTAGCATTGAGGATGAAGATGTTGAGGGTCTACCACTTGATCCTTCGATAAAATCTGTAAGTTTGACATCTTATACGTTGTTGTACTCAATCCCATTCCACGCTGATCTTTTAATTTGAAAATGTTATGTATAGGTGAGAAGGGACATTGCGGAGAAGTTACTGCGCTTGGTGGCAGGTCTAAAAAAGGCTGTAACGGACAAAATGTGGAAGGATGGGAAGAAATTCTCTTTGAATCAGTGTGTAAGTATATAGTCTATATAAAAGTTTGTTGTCATGTATGACATATTAATGATATATTCATTTGATTGCAGGTGTCATGTGGCGGAACAACTGGAGACACTGGCTTGGAACACATGCAACATCGTCGTCGTGGGAAAGAAGTGGTGCAGGATGAAGGTTCCATCAGTGATGGAGATGAGAGCGATGAAGTTGGTACCGAATCCCAATCAGAAGGAGATGATGCGGAGGATGATGTGTAGCATGAAGACATTGTTGGTCACGAAGGTTTACATTCTTATGGTTTGATTGACGAGGATGAGGAAATCGAGGAAGATTACTCAGATACAGAGTCGGATTATGAACCTGGGTCAGAGTCAGATGAGCCTGCATCTGATGAATGCATCGAGAGCCGTACTAAGCACAATGAAGATAGGCCTGCATCTAAGAGGGGAAGGAGAAAGTAAATGTCGTTGGAACTAGGATAGTTTTGAATTTTCTTTGAAGAAAATATGCACGTGTTTTTAACTATCTTTCGTTATATCGATGTATCGTAGATGCTAAAATGTTATTCCTCTGCATGTTTATATAGACTGAAGTATGATATACTTATTATTACTTTCCTCTTGTTTCCATTAATATGTATTTGTATACAAAAAAATAGTTTTATCAACATATTCTCGCATTTCAATTACCAATATTGCCTTTTCTTTACATGTTANGCCTGCATCTGATGAATGCGTTGAGAGCCGTACTAACCACAATGAAGGTAGGCCTGCATCTAAGAGGGGAAGGAGAAAGTAAATGTCGTTGGAACTAGGATAGTTTTGAATTTTCTTTGAAGAAAATATGCACGTGTTTTTAACTATCTTTCGTTATATCGATGTATCGTGGATGCTAAAATGTTATTCCTCTTAATGTTTATATAGACTGAAGTATGATATACATATTATTACTTTCCTCTTGTTTCCATTAATATGTATTTGTATACAAAAAAATAGTTTTATCAACATATTCTCGCATTTCAATTACCAATATTGCCTTTCTTTACATGTTAGCGTCTGTTTTTTACTGTTATCATTAATTTTGAACTGAAATCATCGTTTTCCTACTTATTATGTTTTGGTTTTATGGTTTTGTGAGTAGGTGTAGGGTATAAGATTTAGGGTTATAGAAAGTAATTTTTTTTAAAGTGTTAAGTAAAATAAATTAAGATGATAGAAAGTAATAAAAAAAAGTTTTATTTTCAAAGAAAGTGTATATAGATTTTTGGAATTGTTTCAGTTTAAAATTACAGTAAATTGATATTTATTTTTTTTGTAAATAACCAGTTAGAAGAAAACTGGGTTAACCCCTTCAACTTAGGCCAAAGTTCACGCGTATCGGATGCATTAAAAACCCACTAACTCTTGTTTTATTTTAAATAAAATGGAGCAGTGTTTTATGTCCAATATTTGTTTTCACGATCGTTTAATTTTTTTTTAAAAAATTTTCAAACTCTTTCCCAAAAGGAAAAAAATTAGTAAAAATATATTTTTCCCTCATAAAAAAATTTTGATTTGTTTTTCCCTTTCCCTATTTTACTCTCAGAGTTGGGTTTAGGGGTAAAGTTAAATTTTTCCAGTTCATGGTTTATTTTTATATTTAGTAAGTTTAATGATATTGGCAGGTTAATGTTACAATTACAACATTGATACATAAACTTTTAAGTGTAGTAAAATAAATTAAGTTATATTAAATTAATTTAGGAAATGATTTTGGATTTTATTAAAATAAATAAGTATAACTTATTTATTTTTTCATTGGGTAGGCTATCAGCTTTGAAAAGGAGAAATTACCATTTCGCAAATAAATGTACATAATTAATCATATAATGATAAAAATTACTGATTTGGTTAAATACAATATTATTTATATTATGCTCGGTTGATCAATTGTAGAATATTTTGATTTATTTGATATGGTAAAAATTAGTTTTGAAAAAAAAAATATTAAATAAAATATATTTACCCTAAAAGATAACACTTATGTATTTCAAGTTACTAAAAACTAATATCGATATTTTCAAGATATTACTAATAATCAAAAAAATTACATGGTGCATTGAAATATAACGTAACACAATTTCGTTGTTATGCATTGGAAATTGTTTGATTTGAACCCCATTTCCAAGGAAATTGCTTATGACGAAAAACAGAGCACAAAACGTAGAAGCACAGGAGCATAAATGGCTGGGCATTACTGTGTTGAGTAGAGTGCAAAGCCTCTGATCCGCATTCCTTGCTGCGTACAGCAGGAAGGTACATTCTTGTTAACGTTTTCCATTTCAGGGGAAGAGTTTTAGTTGGTGGAAATGTCTTTTATTTCTCTCAGTACAAATCAACTATAGCAATCGTTCTATTGGAAGAAATCAATGTACTGGTCGTCCATTACTGTGTCATCTTTTTCATATGGGTTTCAATGTTTGTCGTATTGTTGTGGGAAATTGGCATTTCCCATCCCTTTGTCGAATTGGGTAGGTTGAAATGGACAGCCAGAATGCAGTCCATATTGGGCTGAATGAGAATAGAGATGCTATTTTGTGTGAGAAAGCAGACAGTACATTAAAAGGTGTTGAGATCGATTTAGAGGATGATTGGTCTGAGATAGTGATGAATATTAAAAAACCTGTAACTGAGTGGGTGTTCAGCAACTTCAAAACAGTACAATTTCAGACAATTGATGAGGCGGAAAAATTTTATCGTAAATATGCGTATCTTATGGGATTTGGTGTGAAAAGAGATGATATAAGGAGGAATGCAAAGTTAAATGTAATACAACGAAGAAGGTGGGTTTGTTCAAAAGAGGGTCATATGAAGCTTCAGCTGACTCCTGAGAAACGTAAAAGGGAGCCTCGACGCATTTTAAGGTGTGGGTGTTGTGCTGCGTTTTGGGTACATATGAAGGCAAAATCGAATATCTACCAAGTCGGTGAATTCCAGCATATTCATAACCACAAGCTAGCTTCCCAAAGTGACGTCCATTTTATACGGTCGCATAGATGTGTGGTTGATTCTACAAAAGAGCAAGCTGAACCTATGAGGAGGGCAGGTGTTGGGACTACCCGCATAATGGATTTCATGGTTATTGTAAATGGAGGATACAATAATGTCGGTTTCCTTCGAAAAGATCTTTATAATTGGGTGGACTCTGATACTAGAGTGGATGAGCTGACAACAGATTCGGAGAGAGCTATAGCACATTTGATGAAGACTACACAGTGTGACCCTGAGTTTTATTGTCGTTATGCCGTAGATAACTCAAATACACTTTGGGGTATGTTTTGGGCCGATGGTGGGATGCAAATGGATTATTCAATCTTTGGTGATGTCATATGTATGGATGCTATGTACAACAGTAATGGATATAGGTTCCCATATGTCGTTATATTGGGGGTGAACAACCATTATATGACTTGCATATTTGGTTGTGCCCTTGTAACTAGTGAGTCTGAAGAATGCTATAGATGGTTATTAAGCTGTTTTACAAAGTGTATGTATGGCAACTTACCCAAATCAGTCATAACAGATGCAGCCCTAGGCATGAAAAAAGCTATTGAGTCTGTCTTCCCAGGTGCCACACATAGAATTTGTTCATGGCTCCTAATGAGAAATTGCAAGACCAATGTGAAAAAGGCAGAACATTTTGCGGGTGCATTTGCACACATGATGTTACATGTTAAAGACCTTAATGAGTTAGAAGCTAAATGGGAAGAAGAAGTGGAAAAGTTTGGACTACAGGACAATCAGTGGGTGCATGAAACATGGGATAATCGCAAGTCATGGGCCATTGCGCACCTGAAAAGCAATTTCTTCGCGGGTATGACAAGTACACAGAGGGCAGAGGGCATGCACTCCTTTCAAAAACGATTCCTGGGCAGCCAAATGAAGTTGTATGACTTTGTGCGCCGAGTGGATATTGCCATTGATCATATACGTGAGGCAGAACTGCATCAGAACTTCAACAGTACACACACAGAACCACAAATGCTAACACACCTAAAATTGTTAGAGAAACATGCAGGTGATGTGTACACGCCGAATGTCTTGGTTCGTGTTCGGGAACAAATTCATGATGAGCACCTGTACAATACGGTTCGATATGATCCTCTGACTGATGAAAATCGATATCTCGTCTCCAAATATGTGTCGCCCACAGAAACTTACGTGGTTCATTTCAATGGTGACCACAGTATCATGCATTGCACATGCACGGTACTAACCTACACTAGTAAACTCAACGTAGAAGGCATGGACACTTTTTCAATTTCTTTTTAAGCATTAATTCAGGAAAATATGTTTGGGAACTATGGTTTTTGGTGTGTGTAGTACTGATTCGATTGAATAGTACGGTTTAATATTTGCTTTGTTACTGGTTCAATGGAGGCCTCCCCTGTAGCCATATGTTCTCTGTGATGAAGGTTGAGAATATTATGAAAATTCCTGATAAGTTGATACTCAAAAGGTGGACAAAAAGTGCTAAGCAGGAGCCAGCATACATTGCACGAGTGACTCTTGATCCAATGGAAGCGGCATTTGCTGCGAGGCGTGCACAAATTGGGAACATATGCAATAAGTTAAAATATTTTGCATCTCGGTGTGACGATGAAGGGTACACAAAATTGAAGGGGGAGATTGGGCGGTTAACATTGAGACCTGCTGAGTTGTTCGAAGCCCGAGAAAAACAGGACAATAATCAGAGTGCTGCTCACCCAGTCTATTCAAATGTTGTACGTGATCCTTTGAGAGTTAGAGGTAAAAAAGTTGAGGTCAGGTCCACCAAGCAAGCACCTAGGGCAAGGAAATGTAGAATGTGTGGGAAGAGTGGGCATACAAGTCGTTCATGTCCATTGAAGCAAGTAACATCCAATGTAAAAGATGAATATTTAGTTGATAAAGGGCCATGTGCAGATTCTATGAGTGGTTTGGGTTATGCACCGGATAACAAAGTCTCTCCCCCCCACTCTTCGCGACGGTGTAGCTTTATGTCACCGAAGACTGAGGTGCCTACAGCCCCGGCCTTTTCATCGTTATCTGCATGGCCATTTAAGGAACCGTTGGAAATACCTGGCCTTTCAATTTCAGTGTGTGATACAAACAGAACCGCTACATATGTTTCATCAAGGCCATTTAAATCATATCCTACCTCAGTGCAGCCACATGTTTAGTGACAATTAATGGCCATAATTGCCTATCGCCCTGCGTTAGGGGAATGCACTCATCAAGCAAGCAAAAGTACTCTCATATTTAAGATGTTGAGACAAGTGATTGTCGAAGCATAATACAGACTTTTTGTATGATATTTTTGCATTTGAGTTGGGTACATTGTAACTGTTATGAACTGAAAAATACGTCTAGGTCAAATTATGTCATAATTGGTGTAATTTTTGGACATTTTGTATATGTACCAATCTATTAAAGGTACTAGGAAAGGAATCAATGTCTGAATTTGAAATTATGTGTAATATACCTGTTTATGTTAACTTTAAAAGACTACATGACGAGGTTGGAGGCTTATAATATATGCGGTTATTCATATAAAAAAAAATGTGACTGAAACCAAGGCTTATAATATATCATCTCAATGGTCAGTGAGTTTACTGTACAATGGAAGAAAAAAAATGGGAGTTGGAGGCGTGAGTGAAGAGTTAAGTTAATTCTTGCTGGGCATCGTTCAAGTGAAGGGATTGAACTCAGACAACAAGTTTAATATAAAAATTATATCAATTCGCTGAACCAAAAATTGTGAAAAAAATATATATTATACATTGAGAAGTCTAGTTTAATAAGAATTTTACGGATTGCAATTTCAATGTTTCTACAAAAAGTTATGGTCATTGGCGTGAGAGTACGCAATGCTTTCAGTTGTATTGGTAGCGGGTTTTAGATGGATGTTATAATTTTCCAGTTGAATCAATCCATTTGGAGGTTAAATTAGGATCAGATAATAGTTAATACTTTTTTTTTTAGTTTTAATCATTTTTTTTATTTAATCACCATTTTAAAAAAAGTTCCGCTTCTTTAAGTTTTTTATCACTTGTTTTTTTAATCATTTGTTTAAATTATTTATTACATTTTAGAATTATTTATCATTTTTTTGGTATTTAATAGCCTTTTAAAAATATTTACCGATTTTTTAACATTTACCACTTATATATATATATTTTATCACTTTTTTCTTATTTAATCGCTGTTTCAATATATTTTATCGCTTTTTTGAAAGAATTATCACTTTTTTTTTAGTTTTTATCACTTTTTTATTTATTTAATCGCTTTTTTGAAAAAATGTCACTTTTTTTTAGTTTTTTCTCGGTTTTTTTAATTTAAGCATTTTTTAAAATTATTTATTACATTGAAAAATTATTTCTCATTTTTTTCGGTTCTTATTACCTTTTTTACAAATATTTACAAATTTCTTTTACATTTATCACTTTTTGTTATATTTTATCACTTTTTTATATGTTTAATCGCTTTGTTGACAAACTTGTCGCCTTTTCTTTGTTCTAATCGCTTTTTTGTTTTTTTTTTCAAAAATTTCACTTTTTTTCCATTATTTTTTTTCCCACATAATCACTTTGTACCATCACTAATGCAAGCGTGCACAAACATATTAGGTTTCTTATTGTACCATCAGTAATGCAAGCGTGCACAAACTTAACCAATTTTGCTCAAATTTGATAGTAACAACTACACAATCCATTAAAAAATCCATTAAAAAAAGTGCACTTTTGTAATTGCAGAGATGAATTGGTCTCTTCCCGGTTCAATACCTGATCCATATCTTTTCCTTGGTTCCTTCAAACAACATTTTCATTGCAAAATGAGTTTATGTACAAGTCTGGTCACTCAACCTACGTCTACACGCAGTGAGTGTTATTGAAAAACACAGACACTAACCGGCGGCCTACAATCTCACTATGAAAATATATACGACCGCTAAACAAATTCATGTGTACACCAAAACATACTCCTTCCTAGTCAAACACCAAAACCTGTATATCCAACTGCTCCTCACTTCCTATTTCGCTTTGCACCTCTTTTTGGAGTAGCAGTTATCTTCGTATCCATTCCCACCTCATCCATAAATAGAGTAAGATCCTTTCCGACATCAATATTAGGGACTTGTTCTTGCTCTACCTCAAACCAGACATTTGCACGTTCTTCCACCACTGTACTCAACTGGTTTTCTTCACACATAATTAGATCCAGGAGGAGTCGGCACCTTTCCTCGTCCGAGTCCCACTTGTAAACAAAGTGAATGCTATATTTGAGGAAAAAAATAATATACAAGTACATTGAAATAAATGTCAGAGGAAGTCGGGATCAATACCTCTGTCGCTGGCCACATTGTCACTTTAGTGGGATTTTCCATGAAGTAGCAAACAAACATCCCACAGTCAAAACCATTTGGCTGCTTTGGGAACGGCTCACGTTTCACTTTTTTGAAGTCAGTAAAGTAAAAATTGTCAGGCTTAAGGACAACATCAAGTGCTGCACACTACAGGAAAATGAGTTTGTAATGTAAATTCATTGAAGTATGAATTAATACACAATCAAAATGGCAATAACAAGTACAAATAAGTAGTCATCCAACTAGGAGTAGAACGTACTTGTAATTCCATGCAAGGCATATATGACTCAAGTCTTCTTCCTTTACCAAGGGTGTCCCATACTGAAATTGTCAACAGCGTCGTATCCACAACCAGCAAATAAAAATGCCCTTCTTCATGAATGGGTAAAAATATCTAATCCAATTCTAGCGTTAAGCTTACAGTAACTGGACTAAATAACCTTCTAAAGGTATTTTTGCATTTCAAAATGCAAAAATTTTGATACACACCTTATCACAGTTTGATATGTCATCAAATAACAGCTCCTC
>JMHV01075520.1:0-16951 GCA_000696445.1 Aquilaria agallochum
CCATGCTCCGTTTGTACTTCATCAGATGGGCCTGTGGATCTGTTTGGCCATCGTACGTTTCTAGCCGAGGTACCCGGAAGTCACTGGGCATGGCTGCCTTGACTATTGTTCGGGTGAACGGTGACTCATTGCCACAGAAAGTTTCAGATAGTTTGGCCCAGACAGGTTTGCGGGCTACCTGTTTTTCCACCATTTCCAACCTTGCAAGCATTTTCTCCATGAGGACCACAGCACTAGGTTCTTTTTCTTAGTGGTTGTAGGTTTCTGGGAAGGGAGATCGTCGACGTTTTTTCGGGGACGGACTTCGTCGCCAAGGAGACGGTGATTTCGCCTCAGGCGACAGGCTCCTTCGGCGTGGGGTCTTAAGTCGTTTAAGTCCCACTGGCCCCTTAGACCGTTCCCCGAAGGGTATGTTCTCTGTCGAAGACTCTTCACGTGGATCTCCGGTTTCCGAGCTCCGGTGGGGGGATCTAGGACTTTTCCCCCGGGAAGGTGCTGGCGAGGAAGCATTCTGGGCCTGGGCCGGTTGCGGCCATCTTTGATCTATTTGTTGTGTCACTTTGGCCACAATGGACCGTTGTAAGTAGCGCAGAAAACTCATGGTTACGACCAGAGGACGTTCTTCCTCCGGCAGAGAAGTCCCTTGAAGGGGTAGCTCGGCAGCTGGTTGGACTTCGGGCGCGGACGAGGACTTCGGGAGTGCCTTGTCCTTAGAACGCCTAGTCTCAATGACAGCCACCTGAGGGTGGGTTCCCACAGACGGCGCCAAATGATGCCCTGAAGCATCTTTGTCTAATGACATGGTGAGTTCCGAGGGAGCTTCCAAGGAGGGAGAACGTCTGACGAAGAGATTCCCCAGGTGGGAAAATACCTGAAAGGCTAAGAAAAAAGCGTTAAAAGGTCCCCGAGATGTTTTTCCGGGGAGGACCCTCCGACGCCCAAGTTAGTGTCCTGATCGCGAGTAAAGTAGGAATCCTAAATGGGTATAAGATCTGGCCTGTATATGTTTTCTGCTGTGCGAGAGTGTCGATGGAGAGCCCTTGCCAAGTCCTGTTTCCCAGTATTTATAGAAGCTCCTGGCCTGTTCGGATCCTGACACATGTGCGGTCGGATTCTTTCTGTGCTTTTTGGGCGTAGGGGACAGGTAGCCGTTTGTAGGCTCCTGGTTTTGTGGCTGAGACGGGACTTGGATGGCGTCAGCGTGTCAGACCGCCGTTTCAGGCAGCGTGTGGGGGATCTGTCAGAGTCTCCTTAAATGCTCATTAAATGCTCATGCCGTACTCCCGAGGTCCTTTGGGTGAGGTCGCCCTTTGGTACGGACGCCCTTCTTCGGGAATCACACTGGTGGCTCAGGGAGTTCTCTAGCTCGGGAGTTCCACCTTCGGGGATAATCTCTCCTGCTTTCAGTAGCTGGTTCTTTTCTCCCGAAGGCGATATATTCAGTTCCCTGAGGGAGTCAGCAACACATTTAGATAACCTGGCGTTTCAGCCGAAGTACTTACTTCGTCGTGCTCGACTTTGCTTCTGCCGAGGTCGATGGCAATGCTTCTTTCCGAGCTACGTCAGGCTCCCCGAACAAACCTTCGGGGAAGTATATATACTGGAAGAGGCGAGAGCCCTTTGGCTATCACTTGATCACTTGGATAAACTCTGACCTTATTTTTCCTAGCATGATATGCTATCGATTCTATACCTAGCTAGATTGGAATATCACCTATGTAATTGTCTCTCAGTTGTAATAATTAATGATAGTTCCGAAATTTTACCTATAAGACAAGTAGTAATCAGTGAGTTGCTTGAAACCGTAGGGATAATAAAAGGTTCACCATGAGATCAAGGAACTGCATCAGGGCTAAGGTCCCCTACATTTAGACCAGGGTCTCTCACATCAAGGTTAAGGCCTCCCACATTAAGGATGGCCACCTTAGGGTGCCAACTCAAAATTAAGAATGTTCTATGAAGAAATGATTACCTCTAAATCTTGATGGGGCTATGATTAAAGATCCCTCCAAGTTAGGAAGGCATTAGAGAACCTAGGTGTCAGGGGGGCAGATAACTCAGAATCCTAATAAAACTAAGTGCAAAAGCTAAATTGGTAGACGTGCACAAAAGGAAAAACAATACATTTGTGAAAATGTTTACATTGTTTTATAGTACAAATTTACAAGGGAAAAAGATCACTATAAAGGCTAGTCCTTTGTAATAGGGGCCCAAAATTTAGTCTCTTGAATGGAGCCTATAATTGGAGTTGGGCTGGTGGTGGATGAGGGGTTCAAGTCGATCCCTAGGTAGAGGAAGGGTTCAAGCTGATCCCTAGAAGGAAGAACATTTAGACTTTTTATTGTCGATGAAGGTAGCTGCCTTAGCCCCATGGGTTTTCTCATGATACTAAAGATTTTAGTCAAACAGTGGCTTATTAAGCACATCAAGCAACTCAAGATGCAAGCTAAGATAAGCCAGTTCCAATTGGTGGTGGCACCAAGCAAATACATTAAAGAACCCTTGAATGAGCTACCATTCAACTTCATCACGAACTTAGAATACTTCATCTCAGACGCAAGCTATCTTTTCTTTGCAATGCTAACCCCCACTTTCTCATCAGCCTGAGCCTCTAAAGTGTTCCATTGTAGGGGAAACTTGCACATTCAAGCCTCAAAAGGTTAAATTACCCCCAAAGGTCTCCTGGCCTATAGTCAATCGCCTTCTCCATAAGTGACATGCACTCCCCAATGCCTCTCATTGTGTCATCCAAAGGACCTTGAAAGGGCTTCGTAAACCCAAAAATTTTATCCTTCATTTGGGCCCACTCATCCTCCAAACCAACAACCCTGTCTTTGAGGAAAGCCAACTTAGCCAACTTCTTCTTCATCTACCTGTTCACCAAATCAATAATTTTATTCACCTTCAGATTCTTCTTGACCTTACTCACCATCTTGTTAAAGACAAGATCAATCTAGAAAGAGTATGGGGTTAGTTAGGACATGAAACTTAAAAGGTTGCAAAATAAAAAATTACCTACAAGAGCCATTTGGGCGTGAACCTCACCTCCTAGGTAGGATCAATTGGCACCATCTCTAGTTTCTCATGATCCCAGGGTAGTGGAAGACTATTAAGGATTTTGTAAGCATAACCTTAAACCTCTAGGATGGTTTCCTCCCCATTCATGCAGAATAAAGGATCCTAGGGAAAGTGTCCCTCTGGGAAATAGATCTCACAAAGCTTACAACCATCCCTTTCCAATGAACGAGGCTAAAAGGCATCGTGAATCCTCTTAAGGTGGCATGGGTACTTAGGGCGCTTAGCTGCTGTCAAGGCGCAGATGGAGGTTTCTTGGGCCTCAGAAATGAGAAGAGTCCCCCTTTAGAGAGGATGGGGTAGTAAAGGTAGCCACCTTGCCTATAAAATAGCTAAAAGACCGTACCAAACAATCCAATACATCAAAATGAGATGGTAAATTTAGAAGAGTGGAGAGACTACTAAAGATGCCTCAGGTGTCTTCTTAGGAAGGGGGCAAGAACTGATCGACTTCACCAGAGGGATAACGACCCCAGGTTCAACCTTTTGTGTTTTCGAAAATAGGAGATTCTCAAGAACCTCATCTACTATTTGGCCAAAAAGAACTGAAGTCTTCTGCCTCTTGTTTTGGTGAGGCAAGGTAGAGATGGTGGTACGGTCATCATTGTCAAATCATAGAAGGACTATCTAAGAACATCATTTTCTTTGAAAGGCCTCTTGTATTTCTAAAGAAAGCAAAGAACAATTTGCCTTCTCTTTACAGGATTCATGTTGGTTGGGCTAATGTTTGTAGAAGAAAAGCCAAAATCAATGTTGCTAAAAAAAAAAAATAGTAGGGAAATGGATGTGTTCACCTTCTGATAGCACTACTTAACTAAAGAATCTACCAATTGACGCTACACACAAGGGGCCCAACCAATTAGCTTGAACTTGCCAACACAAGGGCAACTGATGACGTAGAGTCGGAGGGTGACCTCATAAAGTCATCCTTAGCAAAGTGGAATAGTCTCCACCTCTTATCAACCTTCAACACCTCCATAAGGTAATTCACCAATATCTTCATGAGCATCAAAAGCTTTAAATCTGACAACCAACATCATGGAATCCACTATCTCAAGCACATTGTTGTCTATCCACTCCAAAGGGAATTCTTATTCCTATAGAGAAGCCACATAAAGTACATCTCCTTCCAATCCTTCCAACTCTCAAGGGCTATGGCAAAGGGAAATGAGAGGTTAAGGCTAAAAAAGTTGGGCTTCAGGTTGAAAAAGCAGGATGTGAGTTCTGTTAAGCTTAGGGAGTAGAAGAAAAAAATGGACTCTCAGAAAAACCGAACCACCACAAAATAACATGCAACCATGAATAGCTAGTCAAAACTATCATTTTAACTCAATTACTTTGAAAATACAGTGTACCCATGGCCTTCATTTTCACTTTAGGGAGCCAATTGATACTCAAATGGGCTTTGCCACCTCACAGTACAAGTTGACTAGCAACGAGAGTTTGGGCTTTAACCAAATGGCCCACTAATTAGCCACATAACAGGTTGAATGTTAATAGTAAGGGCTATGATAGGAATAGATCCCTAGAATAACAGGGATGATCACACAATAGGGGGAGCCTTCTCCCATGAAAAAGAACCTATATGAAACCTCCTGCAATATGGGACTAGGTGCACTTAATACTCCATCCATAGCTATATCTAAGATTTCTCCTTTTTCATAAACCATTACTTGCGTAAGCATTGGAGAGTCTTCCCTAAGTACATACCCTTGGGGCACCCTTAAATTTTGCCACTGCTTACAAGTATGCTCATCTCTAGTGGTCACTAATATTCCACTTAGGAATGGCAACGAGATGAATTGGGCATGGAGTCATTGTACTTGCCACTCACCTACAAGGTTTAATGAGCAAAAAAGGATGCACGTGCTTGCCACCCTCGAGCTCCGGGCTTCCTACAGATTACCCACAAAATTGGCATGTAACTATGATGATATGTTGTTTGGCACCCATCCGGCAACGGTGTGATGAAGAAGCAGCAATGAGTGGAAAACAATGGCGGCAACTAATCGGAGAAAGGAGATGAGAAAGGTGAGATGAATTTGGCTTAAGGGAAAAAGATGAGAGAATAAAAAGTGAAGAAAAATGTTAGAAGAATGGGCAAAGAAGATGAGAGAAGAAGAGATAAAGAAGAAAAAAGAAGGGGAAAATAAGAAGGGGTAAAAAAGATGAGAGAAAAAAGGACAAACAAGCAGTTATAATAAGTAAAAGAAAATTGGGGATTAGGTTTATATTGTTTGTTAAATTACATTTTGATAACTTGAGTTACTTATTTATTTCATGTTAATTTATTATTTTGACAAGTTACAATTAAGTCATTGACAAACAAGGAAATTTGTGGCTAGTTCTCAATGTTGTGAGTCTACCTGAGGACAAAATCAAACCTCGTGCCCCTTAGTTTGGTTAACTTTCCACTAAAGACCAAGAACTCGTGGGTCAAGTATCCACAAGTCACAGATTTCACCTAACTCACTATCATCTTTAATCCCACTCAACGATTTTAGGTACCAAACTAGAATCCATAGAGGTTTGGTTCCAAAACATGACACTCCCCTCCTCAAGCCTCCATCATTGAGCAGACTTATGAACTATTATTCAATTCTTTAGAGGATTTCTTAGAGATTAGGTTGGTTCAGACTTTTCCAAAGATTGTGCAAAGTACACTTTAGTCTCCAATTTTTATTAACAAGTGGAGGATCTCAAATAAACAAATCCATTAACATAGGTCCATTAATATTACTCCCTCCATCCCAAAACTTTTGCTCCGTTTGACTTTTTTGAGTATTTTGACTTGAATTTATTCATATCATTGTTTGTTAGAAAAATAAAAAAAAAATTTAGAGACTACATGTCTTAATTTATCATTCATATATAAATATTTTTCATTTATTTATTAAAATATTGAAAATAAAAAATCCTAGATTGATTACTAAAAATAAATGGAGCAAAAGTTTTACTTTATTTGGTTTTGAATGATTTATTTCAAGGATAATCACCCGACTATATAAAATCATGTGCTATAATTCTTAGCCTGATATTTTGCATGCCTTTGTGTTGGAGTGGCATTAACCAGAAGACAAAAATCCCAGTCGATTTTCCAACTTCAAAGGACATATGATGATTTTTAGACACATCCCATCCTATCATTTATTTATTACACAAGGGTAATCGTATAATAAGTGAGGGTATGTAGGCAAGTTTAGGCAGTAGGAGGAAGTAGACGGTGGCAATGGCAGTGGCATGCTCTTCCTAATGCATATATATCCTCCTTACATCTACTCCTCCCTATCATGCATGTATTGTGATCTCTCTTACCATGCTCCCTCCTATATAGTATACCTGCAATTGCAATTGCAATTAGATATACTGGACAAGTAATGAAGCTATAGCTCCGACCCACAAGATCTTGTCTCCCTTATGATTTTTAATATCGTTATTGCTAAAAATATCATGTCAAATAAATCATAGATAGATATATAATGTGGTATACCATGTTGTATACTGTTACCAATTATTTTCAACATTTCCTATTTTAGGTCATCCCAAATTCTTTTCAATTTTTTGATATTTGGGAATTCGGTTACATTCAATTTAGCATATGCTATTCTCATTTTCAAAATTCACTTAGCAACTATAATATTAGTCTCTAATTTAAGAAAATTAAAATTTAGTCCCTATATTTTTTAAATTTTTTTCAAAAATTTTGAAATTGACCTCAGAACTTTGATGTTATATTATATAAGATATCATTATTTAATATTATAAAAATTTACCCTTATTAAATTATTTTTTTTAAAGAAAAATCATACTCAGTTGGCCCCTTCTTCACCATTTTGGTGTTTTGCTATATGATTTTTCAATGACCATTTTGATATTAGGTCTTTACAGTAGCTTGTCTTTTAACTTGTGTTTTCAGTCACTTCACATTGTTGTAATGATCCTACTCACTCGGGAGTGCATGTGTGTCTTGGATTCACGGGCCAGTTTTCTTGGAAAAAACTTATTGGCTTTTGGGTTGGTCTTTACACACACACATACTCTCTCTCTCTCTCTCTCTCACTCTTTCCTTTTTTTTTTTTTTTATTCTCAGAATTATTACAAATATAAGGATATAGGTCGAAAACTATAATTAAGAGATTGATGTTAAAGAGGAAACTAAACCCCATCTATCCCTCAACTCACAGGATCATAATTTGCTAAAATGGAAGCTCTTGACCTGGTAAGCAAGACACTATGCCTATATGAAGGGCTTGGTATGAAATCTTAGGTACGTTCATAATTCAGGCATCAGAGGTTTTCCGCCAGACATAAAACTCCGGAAA
The DNA here is from genome assembly GCA_000696445.1 of Aquilaria agallochum. NCBI lineage: Eukaryota > Viridiplantae > Streptophyta > Magnoliopsida > Malvales > Thymelaeaceae > Aquilaria > Aquilaria agallochum. The sequence goes on from JMHV01075520.1 coordinate 7,398, forward strand.
CCTTTAAACTTGTCTTTGATTGCACTAGTAAAATGAAGATTATATATATGTATGCGGTTTTCAACAAAGGTACACGTAATATATATGTGGATATGTCTAGTGATTGGGAGATCAGTTGGGAGTTAGGTATGAGGTTTTGATTGAAGTTATTGTTGTATAAATTTGGGAGCTATTTATGTATCTTTGAAAAAAAGCATCAAATGTGCTCTAAGATGGACTTAGTTGCAAGATGAACTTAAAATGGCGTCTCATGTGAACTACTACAAAATTTATTCCACAATAACCAAGTTCTTATATTAGAACATTCTTTTCCCGTTGTGATGCACGAAAAAATAATATGTCATAACTTTGAGGTTCACTACTCTCAATCTCATCAAAGTAAATATTTGAATGTTCATTTTTTATATTCCCAAATCTTTTTCTCAATCTTTATATATATATATATATATATATATATATATATATATATAACTATTTCTTTATTTTTATACTTAGAAGCATCATTACAAGTATATATAAAAAAAAGAATATTGTTATTTTAACCAAGGGGAAGGGTAAGCTAGCTTTTTTGGAATCTAAAAAGTAGCTGAACTAATAATTTGTCACATGATGTAAGAAGCGTACTCTAAACCTCCCAATATATAACCGCCTCAAGCCTTGGCCCATTTTACCAAGGCGTGGAGGAGTCCTTAACTACTATTAATACTCTCGGAAGTTGGCTTATTAAATTATCAAGATGCATGAGGAAGGGGTATCCTGCCCAGATACTAATGCTTGCCCTTTTCCATTTGCAAATAATTTCAATAAAAAGTAATAGAAATTAATGTGTAGCAATCACATTACATCAAAGGCTGCGAGCAGACTGATATGTGGAGATCTGTTTATCATGTGTAACAAGTGAAATCGGGAAGAGATTGGGAGTGGTTCATGGTTTCTTCACTAAAAAAGATATGTCATAACACCAGTTCATTTTAACTTAAGTCAGTTGACTTTAAAATAGTTTATTTTTATTCTTATGTCTTTTTTACCTAGAACTAATTTTAATTAAAAGTTAATATTATTTAACTGCAATAATCAATTAAAAATATATTTTTTGTAATTTTAGTAAATTTTTATGAATTTTTTAATTTAAAGGATTAAAAAGGAACATAAAAATTTAATAATATCGTGAAAATTTACTTTCAAATGGATTATTGCAACTATATAATATTAAATTTCAGATAAAACTGGTTTCAGACAAAAAAGATGTAAAAGTAAAAAATAAATCAATTGATTTATGTTAAAATTAATTGGTTCAAATGTAATTTTTTGGTTGCATTATGAGGTTTCTTAATCCAATAGACGGAACTAATCTTTAGTTAGGGACGGGTCTAAAAGTCTTTTTTTTCTTTTACGGGATCTATATATAACTAGTTTTTTTTTACATATAACATAGTTATAAAAGAAAATGTGAAACTTTAATTTACATTCAAAGTATTTATAAAAAATAATTTTAACTATTCATTTTTTTTTTTTGCTTATTTTCTTAAATTAATGGAATCATTCAATAAGTTTCAACAGTGTTCATCTAAAAATTATTTAACATTGTTTGAATGCATTAAAAATTTTAATCGGTCTGGACCCTGCGGCCGCACTAATTTGATGTACATCCATCCATGTCTTTAATTACGATTTGTATATGTGATAATTCAAGGTCTAAAGGAATATGCAATTGACCACCTCAAGGTTGATGCTAGTATTGAATGGTAGATTTTTTCAAACTAATAGCTAATTTATTTTAATTTAAATCAACTAAATTTTTTTTATTTTTATAATTTTTTTTCTGAAACCAATTTTATTTGGAAATCATTATTGTGTAGATGTGATAATCCATTTGAAAGTAAATTTTCATAATATTGTTAACTTTTTATGAATTTTTTTAATGCATTAAACTAAAAAAATTCATAAAAAATTAATAAGATTATAAAAAATGTATTTTCAATTAATTATTGTAGTTATATAATATTAGCTTTTAATTAAAATTAATTTCAAGTAAAAAAGATGTAAGAATAAACATAAATTATTTTAAAATCAATCAACTTAAATTAAAACGAACAATGTATTAATCTCTTATAAATTTGTTATACTTGCGAGTACAAATACTCAGATACACATTTATAAGCATCCTTTTCTAATTGTGTAAAAATTTTCTAGATTCATCACGTATACTTTAACTTAAGAACACATTCATAAGTATCCTTTTCTAATTGTGTTGGATGTTCTCGAGATCCAAATAAATTATAATAGGAAAAAGAAAGCTATATTCTTATGTAATAAATATTCTTATGGGTTATTGGAACAGAGTGCTGACAACAAATTCGTTTGGTAGCAACAGACTATGTCATCCACAATGACCTTATGTTTAAAGGCTAGCGAGTTAGGGAATCAGCTTGTCTTCTCACTGAAGGCTGTAAGTCTTCTATTCTCCCTGAGGTGACAAGTGGCCCTTGTGGGTTGGATGTACCTCAGACGTTCTAATGAAACAATCCAGCCATCTAAAACAACACTTCAACAACCATTACTTCCTTACGGAAATGTCATTAAATATTGAACGGGGCATTCTTAACATCCCAAAAAATATATATTTTTCTATCTTTTTCTTAAATATATACTGCATCCTTTTTTTTCATGTTTATTAGTTGATTATATAAAATATTTAAATCTTAAATTAAATTGTATGATACCAATCTTCCTATAAATTTAAACTATCTAATATAATAATTTCATGGCAGGGAAATAATTTAAATTATTAATTTTTCACCAATTTAAATGTATGACAAACTTTCATTTGTCACCTGTGTTAATGCACTACAAGAGAAATGCGATGGGGCGACTAAAAGTCAATGGTTCCCCATTTCAGTCACTCTATAATAGCATTATTTTGGACCTCACAAGTTGAGCGATTAAGAAGTGTCTGAACTGAGTTAGCCGTCAAATTTTTAGTCACTCCTAATAATTTTATTTTTCTTTAGCCGCTTCTCAATTGCTTAATTGAAAAAATTTTACCTTCAGTCGCTTTGTAGTCGCACTTAAAAAGTATCAGCTGCTCTTTTAGTCACTTTTACAAGCAAATATTATACTCCCCCCATTTTTTTCCTCATTTTTCCTCCTCCTCCGATTTCTCCTCCTTTGCACTAATTATGTGCTTCCTCCTTCTCTTAGTGGCTCAAGCTCCACGATCTTTAAACTGCATCATTCTCTTTTATAATTATCAGTGTAAAGGTAACTAGTATTTGTATTCAAGGTTTTTTTTTCGTAAATGATAAATGTTATTAGTAGTTTTATATACATATGTATATAGATAAACTATAGAGTGTCTATCAGCAATTCTTAATACATTAAGAAATACTATGAGTATTTGGAAACTGTAAGTATCTGTAATTACTATATATACATAATATGTCTGTTTGAAAATCATTGATTGTCCAAGTTTAATAGTAGGGGTGTAAGTTTTAGGTTTTGGGATAGGTTTGGGCCTAAACTAGATTTTTTTTAGCTAGTAAATAGTTGACATTTCTTGGACCGAACCTTAATTGAAATAGGTACCAACTTGGACTGACCCTTAACCCGAACATATTGGGTTAGGATTAAGTCAAGTTGGGTCAGTGTAACCTTACCCCTATTGCTACTACCACCAACTCTTATCCTTCGTCATTCTATCTCCGTTCCTTCATCGTTCTCTCTTCCTCCACCACAGACAATCTGAACGAACGATGAAGCCACTGTGAAGCAGAACAATAGAGGTATTAGGCCATTGCATGAGAGGGAGGCTAGTTGAGTGGCATCCCAGTGGCAATGAGGACAAAACGACAGAAGTAGGGGAATGGTAAAGCGACAAACGATGGTATAAGTAATGTGATGAAGGCGAAGGCAGCATGAGTGGTGGATTTGTTGCTTGTTGATGCCTGGTGGAATGTTCAAATAGAAACAGTGGGTGAAGGACGGTGTGAGAGTGAGTGATGCAAGAATAAGGACATATATGCTGTAGGTTAAGGTTAGGGATAGTTTGTAGAGAGAGTTAGGCTGAGATAGTTGTGGGTTGGGTTGGGCTTAAGTAGGGGTAGGCTTAAATTTTTGGGTTAAATCGGATTGATTCAACTTGGAAACCAGTTTTTTGCTTCTTTGAAATGGCTCTGTCTTGGTTAACCTAAATCTCATTTATTCCAAGCATTGCTCAGACCCTAACCAGACATATAGGGTCGGATTTCGGATCGGGTTTCAGTTTAGGGTCATTTTCTTTCACCTTTATTGGATACTTCAGAAATAAGAAAATCAGCATCGTACTTTACTGTTTGTTATTTATTTTAATTGTAGATAAATTCCAACTCGTTCCTCATAAGTCATATTTGAGATTTTTATCTCAAATCAATGGTGAATTCCAGGAAACTAATGTGAGATACTATAGAAATTTGTTCAGACTATTAAGATAAATGAAAATGTATGGGCCATATTTTTCATTTATGAAGAGGCTAGGATCATTCCCTGTAGGAATTGATGATTAAGGTATAGGTGGACACTCATAGCATACCAATTTTAGTGAAAATTATAGTTTAAAAGTTGTTGAGTTATAATGGTTGTTTTTTGGAATTGAATATATGTGAATTTCAATTGTGGGAAATATACAAGAGCGTGGCAATGATACGTAAATGGATGTACAAGTGTTTAATGATGGATGGATATATGAATCCATATTTTTTTAGATGGTGTAGAAAATTTTATCAAAACTGTATGTAGTAGTGCAATTGAACTAAAAAAATGTCTATGTCAACGATGCCAAAATAGACTTTATTAAGACTAAAATAAGGTTGGAATGCATTTATATTAATATGAATTTGTGGATAAATATTATATTTGGTGTTGTCATGGTGAATGATATGATATGCAGTTTCATAATTTTTATATTGATGAAACATCAAATCTATCATCATCAAGAACTATTTATGATAGAGATAGCGATTATAATAGTAAATCTGGATATCACCAAATGGTTATTAATTTGATTTCAGTAAATGTTCACCATAATCAAAAAAATTGAAACTTATGAAAATGATGATGATAATCAAGAAGTGAATATTGCTAAGGATGATGACATCTGTGAGCAAGAAAATGATAATGACATGGGCCAAGTGTTTAATTTAGCAAAAATTGGAAACAAATTGCCTAATCCAAGTGTGGAGAAATTTTACAAACTACTCAATGATGTATCAACATCATTGTTTGATGAATGTACCAAACACACGAAGTTGTCAGCAGTATCTTAGTTGTTAAGCGAGAAAAGTAAGCACAATATGACTAAAAATTACTTTAGTGACATTTTATCACTCGTAAAAGAATTTGTTCTAGAGGAAAATCAATTATCATAGATGTTGTATAAGTCAAAACAAATGATGAAGGGTTTGGGTCTCCCTTATGTAAAAGTATATGTGTGTCCAAACAATTGTATGTTATTTGACGATGACAACTTACAGTTAACACATTGCACAATTTGTGGACAGTGTGGATATAAGGAAGGGACCATGGATAAAGGTAACAAAAAACCAATTCCAAAAAAGTTATTGCGGCACCTAACAATCTTTGACCAACTGAAACAATTATTTACTGTTAATTTAGTTTTATTTAAATATTAATTGTGTAAATTTTCAGCTATGGACCATGATGATCATGGTTTGCGTAATTCAGGGGGTTGTGGTTCCCATTGTGGTTAGTCTTCCTTTTTGTTTAACTCCTAATGGAGTTTGCACCTAGGCAGAGGATCCAAAGGCCAATACATTTATTAGGCTTCCACACAACATAGGGGTGGTTGTGGGCATGTACCGTTTAGGCCAACAGAGGATTTTTTGCCCGCATACTCCAGTTTACCATTGGGCATGTTGACCCTTCCCATTGTGGTTAGTCCACCTTTTCCTCTAGCTCTCAGTGGAGGTTGCACCTAGGCAGAGGATCTGAGGGTCGGTACATCTATTGAGCTTCCATACAGCATAAAGGTGGTTGTGGGCACATAACGTTTAGGCCAACCATGGATTTCTTGCCTGCATACTCCAGTTTACCATTATGCGTATTTGAGTTTGGCTCAAAGAACCAGTAGTCAACCAACTAGGCCAATAGGCACAACCTACATCATTCAGCTAAGTAAGAGGCCCTACTATAAAATCCCCTACAGTAATAGGACCCTCCGATCAAAAGGATCATTGAGCCTGATTCGTAAGTGATTTTATTAATTAGTTTTTAATTATATTTTATAATGATTGTTCAAGTTGTTACATTATTAATATTCATTTCCACACAAATTGTAGCATTGTCTATGACTTGAAGGTTATCGACACTATTGGCAGCATCTACTATAAGCTTTTCAGGGAAAGGAGCCAATGTGGAAAGAGGTTAAGCACGCAAGGGGAGACGAGTACTTTTCAAAGCTATAGGTAATTAAACAATCTATATTGGTCTTTCAAAAATTGGAAATATGTCACAATATTAATGGGATTGATGAATTTACAACTGTTGTTATCCATTTTGTTTTAGCAACATTACAGCTGGGACGTGGCTGATGAGTACTTGATTAGGAATGCAAATTTGCATGCATTGAGGGTTTAATACAAGAATAAGCTGAACAATTTGAGGACATCCATCATCAAGTACAAGCCAGATGAGGTCTTGACTGATAATGACTACCGCCACTTCTTTTCTAAATGTTCTACTTACATCTTGCCTGATCATTAGTATAATCTGATTAATTGTTGGAATAGCATAATTCAAGGCCCGTATAGAAACCCAGCTCCTAGGGTGTGCCCATACGGCCACCTAGGTGTGCATGGTCATGAACCTGCAGGAGCATGCACACGTGCACCCTTGGGCCCTCCCTCGAGTGCCCTTTGGCCAAACATGGCTACATGCCCCCATGGGCAAAGCCATGTGCAGCTTGGCATACCCAACTCACCATGCTCCTATACATTCCAAAATCCTCATGCACCTATGAGCCCATGCTACACAAACACATGCACATACACATACTAAGCCCTTAAGCTCGGTCACAACATACGTACACACCTAAAATGAGGCACACTTCTCTTATGCTTAGCAAACCTTAAAACTTCAACCACACATATTTACCAAGCAACCAAGGCTTGGTCCATCTACCATTCTATAACTCATGCACCAAGGACACCACCTATTGCCCAAATTAATAGCTAGGTTCAGCTTTAGTGTCTCTTGAGCCCTCTTTTGCTCTATTGGCCACCCCATGCCCTTTTTCCCTACTATTTGCCCTAGCTTTCACCAAGATAAAACATGGCCAAAGATTTTGAAAAAGAGGAAAGCTAGAACATATTGCCCTTGTATAAATCATCACTTTGGAAGCCCAAGTTTCAAGTACCACAAGTCCTTTTCTAGTCCTCTTAGAGTCCTTTAACCACATACTAAAATAACCACTTGAAAAATCAATATTTCTTAGCCTATGGGCAACATTTTTTACTACACATAAACAAACCAAAATGACCTCCTCACATTAGTAAAATATCTCAAACCAAAACTCCTTTCTAAAGCTCCACGGTTCTTCTTCTTCTTACCAAGCTTAACCTCAACAATCAAAGGTTTTTATGAGCATAAGGTTTTCATTTAAAAAAAAGAAAACCCAGGTCTAGTAAAATAAAGTTTCTCACCTCAATAAACTACCTAAAATCATGCCCCAATGAAGCAAAATCAAGGCTTCAAAGCTCTCCATTGCAACATGTCCATCTTTCCTTCGATTTACCACTTAAAGGCCTCATTTTCTTGATTTTCCTTGGATTTTTAGTGACGATTGAATGGTTTGAGGTGTTTTGGATGAGAGGATGAAATGGTTTAAAAAAAGGATGATTTTTTAGAGTTGGAGCTGTTTGAGGGTGTGAAAATGGTTGAAGGGGGGATGAAGGACTAAAGTAGTGATGGATAAGGGCTTTACATGGTACTTAATGGTTTAGGACACTTATCTAAGGGATATAGGGCAACCTCCACATTTTTTAGGTTGAAAAATATTCTCCATTCAGACCGCTTCATCCCCTAAATTTTCCAAGAGGTGCTTTGGTTTAAAGAGTCTTTTAGGTCTCATAACCCTTGGTTAAATTATAACCCTTGGTTAAAAGGATGTAACCTTTATAAAACCATTTTAATTGGTTTCCTTTAAAAATTAAATACCATTTGGCTTCCCTCCAAAGCTAGCCATGTCCTAAACTGCCATTGATCATGGTTGACCCATATTTGACCCCCTTGGCTTAGGTTTGACTAGGTTTGACAAAAAAAAAAGTTACCAAAATGTCCTCATTAGCTTCTTTTGCAAGAAAAGTCTCCAACTTCGTCAATTTAACTCCAAACTTTACCAAACTCCATCAAGTGATCTCAAACACCATTTTTCACCTTCTCAAACCCATTTTGACAATTTTTGACCTATAGATAATCATTTTGCCCTTTCTTATTTCCTTAGCAAGAAAAAACTAATCTTTGGTCAAATTGAGTTTAAATTTTATTGAGATGTTTATTTCACCTCTAGAAGCTCAATTCTATATCTCTTTGCTATATTTTGACCTTTGAATTGCCAAATTATCACTTTACCCCTAATTGCTCTTATGGTCAATTTACTTTAGATTTTATTCCTATAAATTCCAAGGCTTATTGACTCATTAACTTGGCTTAACTTAGCTTACAAGTGTAATATAATCAAAAATCATGTAAATAAAATAAATTAATTACTTGATAAAATGAGGAATCTCACAATGTTGATAATGTAGCAAGTAATAACAAGCTAAAATATTTAATATATTAATAATATTACATTTTTTAAATTTTTTTAATATTTTATGCTCAATTACGCCAAGTATGAAATGGAGCTCATTGCTAAGTATAGCTCAGATATGTCAAAACATCCCACCTTCTATCCAAAGTGCTGTAAGAAGGCAATTGGGCAAGCTCAAATGGGGTGTAGACAAGTGTCCCACGGGTGGTGGCATTCCCTGATCGTTACCACCGTTTATGATCAGAGGCAGTCTACGGTCAGAGATGGTCTTTTAAACCATTAAATTTTCATATAAATGTTTATATTAACTATATCTTAACCATTAAAAACTTTAGGGCTACGAGGACAATCGTTATTATCAAATGGGTTTGGATAATGTAGAACTCTAGCCACAGGTTGCCGCTGTTCAAGCGGAGGTTGCAACTCAGTGAACCTAGCAGCCACAGTCTAACCAAATGATGTGGGGTCAAGGCCTTACTTTTAACCTTCATTAGGATGCAGGGTCCGCAAGTTTGGTACCAGTTCATGGCTGCTGCTATAGTGAGTTTCAGCTGAACGCAAGGTCAGGGGATCTGCCCCCCGGTGTTGATCTTGGCCTCATTTCAAGAAGGCCAGGTGGAGAGGATCTCACACCCCGATCCTTCTGGGACATTATTAAGGGATGTTAGGATCCAAATCCTAATCCTTCTACATTGAATCCCTGGGTAATAGGTGATGGGTTTCGGGAGCCAAACAGCGCAGCGGAATTTAA
>KK906202.1:2042-18124 GCA_000696445.1 Aquilaria agallochum
TCTTCCACCTTTGACATGAAGGACATGGGGGAGGCTGCCTTTATCCTAGGGGTTAAAATCCTGAGGGATAGAAAGGCAAGGCTGTTGGCCCTTTCTCAAGAACCTTATATTGATAAGATTCTTGCAAGGTTCAACTTAACAAACGCAAAGCCCATGAGTACACCTCTTGCATATGGTTGCAAGATTGGAGAGGACTTGTGTCCTAAGACTCCAAAGAAGAAGGAAGAGATGGCTTAGGACCCTTACCTAAGTGCCATTGGTAGCTTGATGTATGCCATGTTATGTACAAGGCCAGACATCAACTAAGCGGTTGGACTTCTAGCAAGATATTCTTGCTAAGTCTACATCTGGTTATATTTTCATGCTAAATGGAAACACTCACAACCAATTTTGAAAGAAATGGAAACATTCACAACTAGTTTGGAATGAATGGAAACATTCACAACTAGTTTGGAATGAACTGGAAACATTCACAACTCATTTAGAAGGAAATGGAAACATTCACAATATGTTTGGAATCAAATGGAAACATTCACAACTCGTTTAGAATGAAATGGAAAGATTCACAACATGTTTGGAAGGAAATGGAAACGTTTACAACTAGTTTGTAATGAATGGAAACATTCAGAACAAGTTTGGAAAGTAATGGAAACATTCACAAGTTGTTTAGAAGGAAATGGAAACATTCACAACATGTTTTGAATGAAATGGAAACAATCACAACTTGTTTGGAATGAAATGAAAACTTTCACAGCATATTTGGAATGAAATGGAAACATTCACAACTAGTTTGGAGTCAATGGAAACATTCACTACTAGTTTTGAATGAAAAGGAAACATTCACAACTTGTTTGGAGTAGAATGGAAAAATTCACAACATGTTTTGGAATGAAATGGAAACAGTCACAACAAGCTTGGAATGAATGAAAACATTTACAACTAGTTTGGAACGAATGGAAACATTCACAATAAGTTTGGAATGAAATGGAGACATTCACAACTCATTTGGAATGAAATGGAAACATTCACTACTTGTTTGGAATGAAATGGAAACAATCACAACTTGTTTGGATTGAATGGAAACATTCACAACTAGTTTGGAATGAATTGGAAACATTCACAACTAGTTAGGAAGGATTGCAAACATTCACACCTAGTTTTGAATGAAATAGAAACAATCGCAATTTAGAATGAAATGGAAACATTCACAACTTTTTTGGAAAAAAATGGAAAGATTCACAACTTGTTTGGAATGAAATTGAAATATTCACAACTAGATTGGAATTATTGGAAACATTCAAACATTGTTTGGAATGAATTGGAAACATTCACAACTTGTTCATGCAGAACATGTTTAGAATGAAATAGGAAAATTCAGATCTAGTTTGGAATGAGTGGAAACATTCACAACTCGTTTGGAATGAAATGGAAACATTCACAACTCATTTGCATTGAAACGGAAGCATTCACAACAACTCTAGAATGAAATGAAAACATTCAGAACTTGGTTGGAATAAAGTGGGAACATTCGCAACTTCTTTGGAATGAAATAGAAGCATTCACAACTAGTTTGGAATGAAATTGAAACATTTACAACCTATGTGGAATGAAATGGAAACATTTACAACTTTTTTGGAATGAGGTTAAAACATTCACAACTTGTTTGGAATGGAGTGGAAACAATCACAACAGGTTTTGAATGAATTGGAAACGTTTACAAGTAGTTTGGAATAAATGGAAACATTCACAAATACTTACGAATGAAAGGGAAACATTGACAACTAGTTTCAAATGAAATAGAAACATTCAAAACTAGTTTGAAATGAAATGGAAACATTCAGCACTTGTTAGGAATGAAATGGAAACATTCACAACTTTTTTTGAATGAATCAGAAAATTCACAACTAGTTTGGAATGAATGGAAACATTCACAAGTTTTTTGGAATAAAATGGAAACATTCACAACTTGTTGTGGAATGAATGGAAACATTCACAACTTGGTTGGAATTAAATGGAAGGATTCACACCTTGCTTGGATTAAAATGGAAAGATTCATAACTAGTTTTGAATGAATGGAATCATTCGAAGTTGTTCGGAATGAAATGGAAATACTCACAACCTATTTGGAATGAAATGGAAGCAATCCCAACTTGTTTGGAATGAAATGGAAACACTCACAACTTGTCTGGAATGAAATTGAAACATTCACAGCTAGTTTGGAATGAATGGAAACATTCACAAGTTGTTTTGAATGAAAATGCAACATTCATAACCTGTTTGGAATGGAATAGAAACATTCACAACTTGTTTGGAATGAAATGGAAAAATTCACAACTAGTTTGAATGAAATGGAATATTCACAACAAGTTTGGAATGAAATGGAAACATTGACAACTTGTTTGGAACGAAATGGAAACATTCACAACTAGTTTGAAATCAATTGGAAACATTCACAACTTGTTTGGAATTAAATGGAAACATTCACAACTTGTTTGGAATGACAGGGAAACCTACACAAGTTGTTTGTAATGAAATGGAAACATTCACAAGTTGTTTGGAATGAGATGGAAACATTCATAACTAGTTTGGAATGAATGGAAACATTCACAACTCGTTTGGAATGAAATGGCAAGATTCACAACTTATTTGGAAAGAAATTGAAACATTCAGAACTTGTTTGGAATGAAATGGGAACAATCACAACTTGTTTGGACTGAACGGAAACATTCAAAACTAGTTAGGAATGAAATGGAAATATTCACAACTAGTTTGGAATGAACTGGAGACATTCACAACTTTTTTGGAATGAAATGGAAACTATCACAACTTGTTTGGAATGAAATAGAAACATTCACAACTAGTTTCGAAAGAAATTGAAACAGTCACAACTAGTTTGCATTGAATGGAAACATTGACAACAAGTTTTGATTGAATGAACTGGAAACATTTACAACTAGTTTGGAATGAGTGGAAACATTAACAACTAGTTTTACAAGAAATCAAAACATTCACAACATTTTTAGAATGAAATGGAAACACTCACAGCTAGTTTGGAATGAATGGAAAGATTCACAACTAGTTTGGAATGAACAGGAAACATTCACAACTTGTTTGGAATGAATTGGAAATATTGATACATAGTTTGGAATGAATGGAAACAATCACAACGAGTTTTCAACGAAATGGAAACATTCACAACTTGTTTAGAATGGAACGGAAACATTCACAACATGTTTGGAATGAATGGAAACATTCACAACTGGTTTGGAAAGAAACATTCACAAGCTATTCAAAAGGAAACGGAAACATTCAGAATATGTTTGGAATGAAATGGAAACATTCACAACTCCTTTACAATGAAATGGAAACATTCACAACTTGTTTGGAATGAAATGAAACATTCACAACTAGTTTGGAATGAATGAAACATTCAGAACAAGTTTGGAATGAAATGGAAACATTCACAACTCGTTTAGAAGGAAATGAAAACATTCACAATATGTTTGGAATGAAGTGGAAACATTCACAACATGTTTGGAATGAAATTGAAACATTCACAAATAGTTTGGCATGAAATCGAAACATTCATAACAAGTTTGGAATGAATGGAAACATTAACAACTGGTTTAGAAGGAAACATTCACAACTTTTTTAGAATGAAATGGAAACATTCAAAGCATGTTTGGAATGAAATGGAAACATTCACAACTCATTTAGAAGGAAATGGAAAGAATCATAACATGTTTGGAATGAAATGGAGACATTAAGAACTAGTTTGGAATAAATGGAAACATTCAGAACATGTTTTGAATGAAATAGAAACATTCACAACTCGTTTAGAATGAAATGGAAACATTCACAACATGTTTGGAATGAAATCGAAACATTCACAGTTGGTTTAGAAGGAAACGTTGACTACTTGTTTAGAATGAAATGGAAACAATCACAGCATGTGTTGGAATGAAATGGAAACATTCACAACTAGTTTAGAATGAATGGAAACATTCACAACAAGTTTGGTACGAAATGGAAACATTCATAACTCATTTAGACGAAAATGGAAACAATCATAACATGTTTGGAATGAAATGGAAACAGTCACAACTCATTTAGAAAGAAATGGAAAGATTCACAACATGTTTGGAATGAAATTGAAATGTTCACAACTAGTTTGGAATGAATGGAAACATTCTGAACAAGTTTGGAATGAAATGGAAACATTCACAACTCGTTTAGAAGGAAATGGAAACATTCACAGTATGTTTGGAATGAAGTGGAAACACTCGTAACTCGTTTAGAATGAAATGGAAACATTCACAACATGTTTGGAATGAAATTGAAACATTCACAAACAGTTAGGCATGAAATCGAAACATTCAGAACAAGTTTTGAATGAATGGAAAAATTCACAACTGGTTTAGAAGGAAACATTAACAACTTGTTTAGAATGAAATGGAAACATTCACAGCATATTTGGAATGAAATGGAAACATTCACAACTAGTCTGGAAGGAATGGAAACTTTCACAACAAGTTTGGAAGAAATGGAAACATTCACAACTCGTTTAGAAGAAATGGACACATTCATAACATGTTTGAATGAAATGAAAACTTTCATAACTCGTTTACAATGAAATGGAAAGATTCACAACATGTTTGGAATGAAATGGAAATGTTCACAACTAGTTTGGAATGAATGGAAACATTCAGAACAAGTTTGGAATGAAATGGAAACATTCACAACTTGATGCATAGCCCGATGGTATAAAGACCACGGTGGCGCCCAAGATGTTTTTCAAGCTCCACAAGACATCAAAGAGACTGGATTTGAAGACCCCCACCCCTAATCAACCTGTGACTAGAAACGAGAAGTATAAGAACACCAAGAACACATGCACACTTTTGCACCAAGGTAGTCCACAAAGAACCAAAGAGAAATTCTCTCCAAAGTAGCAATATTATTTCACATCAAGGCTATTTCTTTACAACCAGAATATGTGCCTTCATATAGGCCTAAACTAGGGTAAAAAGCTGGGCAAAATTCGCAGCCCAAGTCACCTAGGAAACCCAGTTATGAAGGACTCAAGAAAACCTAGTCAAACTAGGACTCTAACACACTTTTAACACATGTTTAAGGTGTGCAGCGAATTCCTTTTATCCTAAATGACCTGAATCAATTCCATGGCCTAAATAACATCCTAAATAATGTAAATAAATAGGAAACTAAAATAAAATACGTTACAATGCCAGATTGGCCAGAAAAACCCAAAATAGTCTTCTCAGGTGGTTCCTGCTTGTATCTTCAACTTCAGGCTGAAATTCGAACTTGATGCAGCCATTATTTCTCAAAATATAAAGCATGAAAGTTGTAGATCTATTTCTTAGCTTTGAAATGACACTAGAACCACACAAAATGGACATCTAAAGCCAAATATATGCCCAAAATACTGCAACTGCTTCTGAACCAGCGATAACTCGTAAATCGAGACTTTCAAGCTAAATTGGACCTCCTTATCGTGCAAACTGGATTTCATGATCTTCATATGATTTGTAGCTCCAGATGTTAGATTTCTAATGAATCAATAATCACTCAATTTTGATCTGTCTAGGTCAAGATATGAATTTTCTACAAGAACATCCAAGCTTGGCCATCATCTCCATATGATTCCTTGCATGTTCCAGCAGCTCCTTAGCCTTCTTCCTTGTCAATTGTAAACTAGTTATCTTCAATGGATCCTTGCTATCCTTGGTTGTGCCTTCTTTAATCATATCACAACTCATTTAGAAGGAAATGGAAACATTCACAACATGTTTGGAATGAAGTGGAAACATTCACAACTCATTTGGAATGAAATGGAAACATTCACATCATGTGTAGAATGAAATGGAAACATTCACAACTAGTTTGGAATGAATGGAAGCATTCACTACTTCGTCTGAATGAAAAGGAAACATTCATAACTTGTTTGGAATAGAATGGAAAAATTCACAACATGTTTTGGAATGAAATGGAAACAGTCACAACAAATTTGGAATGAATGGAAACATTCACAACTAGTTTGGAATGAATGGAAACATTCACAATAAGTTTGGAATGAAGTGGAGACATTCACAACTCATTTGGAACGAAATGGAAACATTCACAACTTGTTTGGAATGAAATGGAAACATTCACTACTTGTTTGGAATGAAATGGAAATAAACACAACTTGTTTGGATTGAATGGAAACATTCGCATCTGGTTTGGAATGAATTGGAAACATTCACAACTAATTTGGAATGAAATGGAAACATTCACAACTTGTGTGGAAAGAAATGGAACAACTTGTATGGAATGAAATGGAAATGTTCACAACTCATTTGGAATGAAATATAAACATTCACAAATAGTTTGGAATGAAATGGAAACATTCACAACTAGTTTGGAATAAAATGGAAACATTCACAACTAGTGTGGAATGAAATGGAAACATTTACAACTAGTCTGGAATGAATGGAAACATTCACAACAAGTTTGGAATGAAATGAAAACATTCATAACATGTTTGAAATGAAATGAAAACAGTCACAACTCATTTAGAATGAAATGGAAAGATTCACAACATGTTTGGAATGAAATGGAAACGTTCACAACTAGCTTGGAATGAATGTAAACTTTCAAAACAAGTTTGGAATGAAATGGAAACATTCACAACTCGTTTAGAAGGAAATGGAAACATTCACAAATGTTTGGAATGAAGTGGAAACATTCACAACTCGTGTGGAATGAAATTGAAACATTCACATCATGTTTAGAATGAAATGGAAACATTCACAACTAGTTTGGAATGAATGGAAGCATTCACTACTTCTTTTGAATGAAAAGGAAACATTCACAACTTGTTTGGAATAGAATGGAAAAATTCACAACAAGTTTTGGAATGAAATGGAAACAATCACAACAAGTTTGGAATGAATGGAAACATTCACAACTAGTTTAGAATGAATGGAAACATTCACAACAAGTTTGGAATGAAGTGGAGACATTCACAACTCATTTGGAATGAAATTGAAACATTGGCAACAAGTCTGGAATGAAATGGAAACATTCAGAACTTGATTGGAATAAAGTGGAAACATTCACAACTTCTTTGGAATGAAATAGAAGCATTCACAACTAGTTTGGAATGAAATTGAAACATTCAGAACCTATGTGGAATGAAATGGAAACATTCACAACTTTTTTGGAATGAGATTAAAAATTTCACAACTTGTTTGGAATGGAGTGGCAACATTCACAACAGGTTTTGAATGAATTGGAAACGTTAACAAGTAGTCGGAATAAATGGAAACATTCACAACTACTTATGAATGAAACGAAAAGATTCACCACTAGTTTCGAATGAAATAAAAACATTCACAACTAATTTGGAATAAAACGGAAACAATCAGAACTTGTTAGGAATGAAATAGAAACATTGACAACTTTTTTTAAATGAATCGAAGCATTCACAACTAATTTGGAATGAATGGAAACATTCACAAGTTTTTTGGAATTAAATGGAAACATTCGCAACTTGTTTTGGAATGAATGGAAACATTCACAACAAGTTTTGAATGTAATGGAAACATTTGCAACTTGTTTCGAGTTAAATGGAAGGATTCACACCTTGTTTGGGCTGAAATAGAAAGATTCACAACTAGTGTGGAATGAATGGAAACATTCCAAGTTGTTTGGAATCAAATGGAAACACTCATAAGTTGTTTGGAATGAAATGGAAGCAATCACAACTTGTTTGGAATGAAATGGAAACACTCACAACATGTCTGGAATGAAATTGAAACATTCGCAACTAGTTTGGAATGAATGGAAACATTCACAAGTTGTTTTGAATGAAAATGCAACATTCACAACCTGTTTGGAATGGAATGGAAAGATTCAGAACTTGTTTAGAATGAAATGGAAAAAATCACATATTTGGAATGAATGGAAACAGTCACAACTAGTTTGAATGAAATGGAACATTCACAACAATTTTGGAATGAAATTGAAACACCAACACCTTGTTTGGAATGAAACGGAAACATTCACAACTAGTTTGGAATCCATTGGAAACATTCACAACTTGTTTGGAATTAAGTGGAAACATTCACAAGTTGTTTGGAATGAAATGGAAACATTCACAACTTGTTTGGAATGAGATGGAAAAATTCATAACTAGTTTCGAATGAATGGAAACATTCACAACTTGTTTGGAACGAAATTGAAACATTAACAACTTGATTGAAATGAAATGGAAACAATCACAACTTCTTTGGGTTGAATGGAAACATTCAAAACTAGTTTGGAATGAAATGGAAACCTTGGCAACTAGTTTGGAATGAACTGGAGACATTCACAACATGTTTGGAATGAAATGGAAAAAATCACAACTACTTTCGAAAGAAATTGAAACAGTCACAACTAGTTTGGATTGAATGGAAACATTTACAACTAGTTTTGATTGAATGAATTGGAAACATCTACAACTAGTTTGGAATGAATGGAAACATTCACAACCAGTTTTCAAAGAAATGGAAACGTTCACAACATTTTGGAAGGAAAAGGAAACATTCACAAGTAGTTTGGAATCAATGGAAACATTCACAACGAGTTTGGAATGAATGGAAACAATCACAACTAGTTTGGAATGAACTGGAAACATTCACGACATGTTTGGACTAAAATGGAAACATTCACAACTGGTTTGGGATGAAATCAAAACATTGACAACTTGTTTGGAATGAATTGGAAACATTCATTAATAGTTTGGAATGAATAAAAACAATCACAACGAGTCTTCAATGAAATGTAAACATTCATAACTTGTTTGGAATGAACGAAAACATTAACAAGTAGTTTACAAGGAAACATTCACAAGTTGTTTAGAAGGAAATGGAAACATTCACAATATGTTTGGAATGAAATGGAAACATTCACAACTCGTGTAGAATGAAATGGAAACATTCATAACATGTTTGGAATGATATGGAAACTTTCGCAACTAGTTTGGAATGAATAGAAACATTCACAACAAGTTTGGAATGAAATGGAAACATTCACAGCTCATTTAGAAGGAAATGGAAGGATTCATAACATGTTTGGAATGAAATCAAAACAGTCACAACTCATTTAGAATGAAATGGAAAGATTCACAACATGTTTGGAGTGAAATGGAAACGTTCACAACTAGTTTGCAATGAATGGAAACATTTAGAACAAGTTTGGAATGAAATGGAAACATTCACAACTCGTGTAGAAGGAAATGGAAACATTCACAATATGTTTGGAATGAAGTGGAAACATTCACAACTCGTTTAGAATGAAATGGAAACATTCACAACATGTTTCGAATGAAATTGAAACATTTACAAATAGTTTGGCATGAAATCGAAACATTCAGAACAAGTTTGGAATGAATGCAAACAATCACAACTGGTTTAGAAGGAAACATTGACAACTTGTTTAGAATGAAATGGAAACAATCACAGCATGTTTGGAATGAAATGGAAACATTCAGAACTAGTTTGGAATGAATGGAAACATTCACAACAAGTTTGGAATGAAATGGAAACATTCACAACTCGTTTAGAAGGAAATGGAAACATTCATAACTTGCTTGGAATGAAATGGAAACAGTCACAACTCATTTAGAATGAAATGGAAAGATTCACAACATGTTTGGAATGAAATGGAAACGTTAACAACTAGTTTGCAATGAATGGAAACATTCAGAACAAGTGTTGAATGAAATGGAAACATTCACAACTTATTTAGAAGGAAATGGAAACATTCACAATATGTTTGGAATGAAGTGGAAACATTGACAAGTCATTTAGAATGAAATGGAAACATTCACAACATGTTTGGAATGAGATTGAAACATTCAAAATTAGTTTCGCATGAAGTTGAAACATTCACAACAAGTTTGGAATGAATGCAAACATTCACAACTGGTTTAGAAGGAAACATTGACAACTTGTTTAGAATGAAATGGAAACAATCACAGCATGTTTGGAATAAAATGGAAACATTCACAATTAGTTTGGAATGAATGGAAACATTCGCAACAAGTTTGGAATGAAATGGAAACATTCACAACTCATTTAGAAGGAAATGGAAACAATCACAGCATGTTTGGAATGAAAACAGTCACAACTTGTTTAGAATGAAATGGAAACAATCATAGCATGTTTGGAATGAAATGGAAACATTCACAACTAGTTTGGAATGAATGGAAACATTCACAACAAGTTTGGAATGAAATGGAAACATTCACAACTCGTTTAGAAGGAAATGGAAACATTTATAACATGTTTGGAATGAAATGAAAACAGTTACAACTCGTTTAGAATGAAATGGAAAAATTCACAACATGTTTGGAAAAAAATGGAAACGTTCACAACTAGTTTGGAATGAATGGAAACATTTAGAACAAGTATGGAATGAAATGGAAACATTTACAACTCATTTAGAAGGAAATGGAAACATTCACAATATGTTTGAAATGAAGTGGAAAGATTCACAGCTCGTTTAGAATGAAATGGAAACATTCACAACATGTTGGGATTGAAATTGAAACATTCACAAATAGTTTGGCATGAAATCGAAACATTCACAGCAAGTTTGGAATGAATGGAAACATTCACAATTGGTTTAGAAGGAAACATTCACAACTTGTTTAGAATGAAATGGAAACATTCACAGCATGTTCGGAACGAAATAGAAACATTCACAACCAGTTTGGAATGAATGGAAACATTCACAACCAGTTTGGAATGAAATGGAAACATTCATAACTCGTTTAGAAGGAAATGGAAACATTCATAACTTGTTTAGAATGAAAAGAAAATTGTCACAACTCATTTAGAATGAAATAGAAAGATTCACAACATGTTTGGAAAGAAATGGAAATGTTCACAACTAGTTTGGAATGAATGGAAACATTCAGAACAAGTTTGGAATGAAATGAAAACATTCACAACATGTTTGGAATGAATGGAAACATTGACAACAAGTCTGGAATGAACTGGAAACATTCACGACATGTTTGGAGTGAAATGGAAACATTCACAATTGGTTTGGGATGAAATCGAAACATTGACAACTTGTTTGGAATGAATTGGAAACATTCATAAATAGTTTAGAATGAATGAAAACAATCACAACGAGTTTTCAATGAAATGTAAACATTCACAACTTGCTTGGAATGAACGGAAACATTAACAACTAGTTTACAAGGAAACATTCACAAGTTGTTTATAAGGAAATGGAAACATTCACAACATGTTTGGAATGAAGTGGAAATAATCACAAGTCGTTTGGAATGAAATGGAAACATTCACATCATGTTTGGAATGAAATGGAAACAATCACGACTAGTTTGGAATGAATGGAGACATTCACTACTTGTTTTGAATGAAAAGGCAATATTCACAACTTCTTTGGAATATAATGGAAAAATTCACAACATGTTTTGGATTGAAATGGAAACAGTCACAACAAGTTTGGAATGAATGGAAACATTCACAATTAGTTTGGAGTGAACGGAAACATTCACAATAAGTTTGGAATGAAGTGGAGACATTCACAACTCATTTGGAATGAAATGGAAACATTCACAACTTGTGTGGAAAGAAATGGAAACAATCACAACTTATTTGGAATGAAATGGAAATGTTCACAACTCATTTGTGATGAAATAGAAACATTGACAAATAGTTTGGAATGATACAGAAACATTCACAACTAGTTTGGAATGAAATGGGAATAGTTGCAACGTGTTTGGAATGAAATAGAAACATTCACTACTTTTTTTGGAATGAAATTGAAAGGTTCACAACTTGTTTGGAATGAAATGGAAATATTCACAACTAGTTTGGAATTATTGGAAACATTCACACCTTGTTTGGAATGAAATGGAAACATTCACAACTTGTTTGGAATGGGATGGAAACATTCAGAACATGTTTGGAATGAAATAAAAACATTCACATATAGTTTGGAACGAATGGAAACATTGACAACTCGTTTGGAATGAGATGGAAACATTCACAACTCGTTTGCAACGAAATGGAAACATTTAGAACTCATTTGGAATGAAATGGAAACATTGGCAACAAGTCTGGAATAAAATGGAAACATTCAGAACTTGATTGGAATAAAGTGGAAACATCCACAACTTCTTTGGAGTGAAATAGAAGCATTCACAACTAACATGGAATGAAATTGAAACATTCAGAACCTATGTGGAATTAAATGGAAACATTCACAACTTTTTTGGAATGAGATTAAAACATTCACAACTTCTTTGGAATGGAGTGGAAACATTCACAACAGGTTTTGAATGAATTGGAAACGTTAACGAGTGGTCGGAAAAAATGGAAACATTCACAACTACTTACGAATGAAACAAATAGATTCACCACTAGTTTCGAATGAAATAAAAATATTCACAACTTGTTTGGAACAAAATGGAAACAATCAGAAATTGTTAGGAATGAAATGGAAACATTAACAACTTTTTTTAAATGAATCGGAACATTCACAACTAGTTCGGAATGAATGGAAACATTCACAAGTTTTTTGGAATTAAATGGGAACATTCCCAACTTCTTTTGGAATGAATGGAAACATTCACAACAAGTTTTGAATGTAATGGAAACATTTGCAACTTGTTTCGAGTTAAATGGAAGGATTCACACCTTGTTTGGGTTGAAACGGAAAGATTCACAACTAGTTTGGAATGAATGGAAACATTCCATGTTGTTTGGAATCAAATGGAAACACTGATAAGTTGTTTCGAATGAAATGGAAACACTCACAACTTGTCTGGAATGAAATTGAAACATTCATAACTAGTTTGGAATGAATGGAAACATTCACAAGTTGTTTTGAATGAAAATGCAACATTCACAACCTGTTTGGAATGTAATGGAAAGATTCAGAACTTGTTTAGAATGAAATGGAAAAAATCACATGTTTGGAATGAATGGAAATAGTCACAACTAGTTTGAATGAAATGGAACATTCACAACAAGTTTGGAATGAAATGGAAACAATAACACCTTGTTTGGAATGAAACGGAAACATTCACAACTAGTTTGGAATCAATTGGAAACATTCACAACTTGTTTGGAATTAAGTGGAAACATTCACAACTTGTTTGGAACAAAATGGAAACCTTCACAAGTTGTTTGTAATGAAATGGAATCATTCACAACTTGTTTGGAATGAGATGGAAAAATTCATAACTAGTTTGGAATGAATGGAAACATTGACAACTCGTTTGGAATAAAATGGAGACATTCACAACTTGTTGAAATGAAATTGAAACATTAACAACCTGTTTGAAATGAAATGGAAACAATCACAACTTCTTTGGGTTGAATGCAAACATTCAAAACTAGTTTGGAATGAAATGGAAACCTTTGCAACTAGTTTGGAATGAACTAGAGACATTCATAACTTGTTTGGAATAAAATGGAAACATTCGCAACTTGTTTGGAATGAAATAAAAACATCCACAACTAGTTTCGAAAGAAATTGAAACAGTCACAACTAGTTTGGATTGAATGAAATGGAAACATTTACAACTAGTTTTGATTGAATGGAAACATTCTCAACCAGTTTTCAAAGAAATGGAAACATTCACAACATTTTGGAATGAAAAGGAAACATTCACAACTAGTTTGGAATCAATGGAAACATTCACAACTAGTTTGGAATGAATGGAAACAATCTCAACTAGTTTGGAATGAACTGGAAACATTCACGACATGTTTAGAGTGAAATGGAAACATTCACAACTGGGTTGGGATGAAATCGAAACATTGACAACTTGTTTGGAATGAATTCGAAACATTCATAAATAGTTTGGAATGAATGAAAACAACCACAATGAGTTTTCAATGAAATGTAAACATTCACAACTTGTTCGGAATGAACGGAAACATTAACGACTAGGTTACAAGGAAACATTCACAAGTCATTTAGAAGGAAATGGAAACATTCACAACATGTTTTTAATGAAATGGAAACATTCACAACTCGTTTAAAATGAAATGGAAACATTCATAACATGTTTGGAAAGAAATGGAAACTTTCACAACTAGTTTGGAATGAATGGAAACATTCACGACAAGTTTGGAATGAAATGGAAACATTCACAACTTGTTTAGAAGGAAATGGAAACATTCATAACATGTTTGGAATGAAATGGAAACATTCACAACTCGTTTGGAATGAAATGGAAACATTCACATCATGTTTAGAATGAAATGGAAACATTCACAACTAGTTTGGAATGAATGGAAACATTCACTACTTCTTTTGAATGAAAAGGAAACATTCACAACTTGTTTGGAATAAAATGGAAAAATTCACAACATGTTTTGGAATGAAATGGAAACAGTCACAACAAGTTTGCAATCAATGGAAACAATCACAACAAGTTTGGAATGAATGGAAACATTCACATCTTGTTTGGAATGAAATGGAAACATTCACTACTTGTTTGGAATGAAATGGAAATAATCAAAACTTGTTTGGATTGAATGGAAACATTCACCACTGGTTTGGAATGAATTGGAAACATTCACAACAAGTTTGGAATGAAATGGAAACATTCACAACTTGTGTGGAAAGAAATGAAAACAATCACAACTTGTATGGAATGAAATAGAAATATTCACAACTCATTTAGGATGAAATAGAAACATTCACAAATAGTTTGGAATGAAATGGAAACATTCACAACTAGTTGGAATGAATGGAAAAATTCACACCGAGTTTTGAATGAATTAGAAACAATCGCAACTTGTTTGGAATGAAATAGAAACATTCACAACTTTTTTGGAATGAAATGGAAACATTCATAGCTTGTTTGGAATGAAAGGGAAATATTCACAACAAGTTTGGAATTATTGGAAACATTCACACCTTGTTTGGAATGAAATGGAAACATTCACAACTTGTTTGGAATGGGATGCTCATTTGGAATGAAATGGAAACAATCAGAACTTGATTGGAATGAAGTGGAAACATTCACAACTTCTTTGGAATGAAATAGAAGCATGCACAACTAGTTTGGAATGAAATTGAAACATTCACAACCTATGTGGAATGAAATGGAAACATTCATAACTTTTTTGGAATGAGATTGAAACATTCACAATTTGGAATGGAGTGGAAACATTCACAACATGTTTTGAATGAATTGGTAACGTTAACAAGTAGCTCAGAATAAACATTCACAACTACTTACGAATGAAACGGAAAGATTCACCACTAGTTTTGAATGAAATAGAAACATTCACAACTAGTTTGGAATAAAATGAAACATTCAGAACTTGTTAAGAATGAAGTGGAAACATTGACAACTTTTTTTAAATGAATCGGAACATTCACAACTAGTTTGAAATGAATGGAAACATTCACAAGTTTTTTGGAATTAAATGAAAAAATTCACAACTTGTTTTGAAATGAATTGAAACATTCACAACAAGTTTTGAATGTAATAGAAACATTTGCAACTTGTTTGGAGTTAAATGGAAGGATTCACACCTTGTTTGGGTTGAAATGGAAAGATTCACAATTAGTTTGGAACGAATGGAAACATTCCAAGTTTTTTGGAATCAATTGGAAACACTCATAAGTTGTTTGGAATGAAATGGAAGCAATCACAACTTGTTTGGAATGAAATGGAAGCAATCACAACTTGTTTGGAATGAAATGGAAACACTCACAACTTGTCTGGAATAAAATTGAAACATTCACAACTAGTTTGGAATGAATGGAAAGATTCACAAGTTGTTTTGAATGAAAATGCAACATTCACAACCTGTTTGAAATGGAATGGAAACATTCAGAACTTGTTTAGAATGAAATGGAAAAATTCACATGTTTGGAATGAATGGAAACAGTCACAACTAGTTTGAATGAAATGGAACATTCACAACAAGTTTGGAATAAAATGTAAACATTCTGAAGATTTCAGGATCTTATGATAGCATACTTTTATGTTATCTTTCTTCTTGTATATGCCACATGCATATTCGTTCATT
>KK906203.1:5028-16151 GCA_000696445.1 Aquilaria agallochum
TGGAACACTTTTAAGGAGGTGTTGATCATGCCTTTTACCCCCTATACTTCAATCACTATGGTGAAAATTACACAATATAATGGTTTTTAGCCATTATGACACACTTGTAATTCTCCCATTTTATGAGGTGGTAACATCCTCTGTACTTATGCTGATGTTCTTCTTTTTGCAGAGATGGGTGACAAGTCTGCTGGCTTCTACAAGAGTCTCTTCCTCGGCCAAGCTGAGAAGAGGGAGCAGCAAAGAAAAAAGGCAGCGTCGAAGAGGAAAAAGGCACCGAGGGGACCGTCTTCGATGTCGAAGTCGAAGAAGGCCAAGGATGACTCCCTTCCGCCTCCGCCCGAAGACTCCATGGAGGTGCAGAACCAAAGTCCTGTTCGTGCCGATCTACCTTCGGAGCCAACTATTTGTTCAACTCCCCTCAGTCCTAGTACTGCTGCAGATATTTTGGGGACTTCGGTCGGTGGTCTTTTAGCCAATGAACTTGAGGAACGCCAAAAAAAAGAAAGGTAAAGGTGTTCCAGCCGATGTCCTCGAAGTTAATGACTCCAAGGAAGAAGATGCTGAACTTCCTCCAGGTTTGTCCCTTAGCCGTTGTTTTATGAGTTTGGGAATTTTTTGGCATTTTAGACCTTATAGATGAATGGCTAAGGGATAACGTTCTAATGGAACTTCGGCATGACTTTGCAGGTGAAGAAGTACAAGTCCCCTGGGCGGAGGACCATGCCCGAAGGAGGGCTATTCGGGATTCCAAAATCTCTAAAGACAAGGTCCTTAGGGAGCGCTTCTGGACTTTCACAGAGGATATGAACCTATTCTCTAAGGATAGCCAGAAGATGGCTCCCCAGATGGTGAAAGGCATTATGACAAACACCACTTTCCAGTCCCTAACTAAGGAGTGCCCTAACGAAGTAGTCCTCGCCGCGAGGATGAACAAGCAGGCTACCTAGGTAAACTTCAATCCTTTAGGACTTAGAAAATTTTTGAGTTCCATTTTTTGTGTTTCTTTTTTACCCTTATTCATAATTTTCCTTTTTTGCAACTGTTGCCGTACAGTGGGTGCCTTCTAGCCTAGGTAGCTAAACAATCCTCAGTCCGAAGTCGGTCAGAGGAGAGTTTGGCTAAGGCCAAGAAACTGCTTGCCAGCTCAGTCATTAAGAACGGCGAGCTTAATAAGATAGCCAAGGAGGATATGGCTAACCTTCAGGAGGAGGTGCTTAAGAGCCAGGGGGAGCTGATTCAATATTTTTCTTCAAAAATGTCTAACCTCGGCATGAAGCTGATATCTTTGACCTCAGCAAATTAGGTTTTCCAAAAGTGAAAGGATGATGCCATTGCTGATCTTACAAAGGCATTTGCTCTTAACTCCGAACTCTAAGCCAAGGTCGATAGGCTGAAGATGGAGAAAAAGAAGAAAAAGAATAAGTTGGAAAGGGAGGTCGAGATCCTCAAGAGAGAATTGGAGGACTTGGATGCAAAGACGACTAAGTCCAATCAGGCAACTAAGTCCTCTTATCAGGACAGTTTTTGCCTGGCTTGTCACCAACTTCTGTCTAGATTTCCCAACCTTGACCTGTCCTTTTTGGTGGCCCTAGACATCCCAAAAGGACCATCTTGGAAATGGTCGAGGATAGAGTTCCTCAATTTCGTAGCTAATCCACCTTTGGCCCCAACAGTTGTTGCCAAAGAGGACGACACCGAAGGTGAGGAAGCCGAAGATGCTGAGGAGCCAGCAGGTGACCAGGACCCTGAATAGGCTTCATTTTTCTTCTTTCCCTTGTAATCTACTCCTTGTATTTGTAATGAAGTGTTAATGAAATTTCTCTCTTCTTCAAAATTTGGCTAAGTCCATGATTGGTCTTTGGATATCATCTTCATTCTTTAACACTTTACTATTCCTCGGCTGAAGGGTTTCGTGACCATCTTTGGTCAACAACCTTTAGGGCGGTAGTTAGGTATTTATAAGATCAAACATGTTCAGATGAATATCTTTGGAAAAAGTTGTGTAAAAAATAGTTAAGTGCCTTTTTTGCCAACCATGTTCGATTGATTTCCTTTGGCAAAGGCTGCCTATTTTCACGAATGCCCCTTCGAAAGTGACCATGTTGAGTTTCCCCCCTCGAAAGTGAATATGTTCAGTTTTCTCCCGTGGGAGCAAACCTATTCGGTCACTATGCTTCGGTAAAAATGTATAACTTTACACATAGGCACCTTCGGATTCTACCACCTTGAAAATTTTTCTAAGTATGGGAATTCGCTTATGTAATTCAGGAAACAACCACTTTTGGTTTTCCACCTTCGGACATGACCATGTTCGGTTGACGCCCCTCGGATGGAAACATGTTCGGTCAAACAAAATTACCACCTTCGGTCATTCCTCCCTTGCTGTTTTTTGCACAATTTTCCAACCAGAAAATGTTCTAAGTGTAAAATTTTTCAGAGACTCTAAATGCCATGTATTTTTTAACTCTCCTCCTTCGGTTTTACCTAGCTTGTAGACTCCTATCCAAACTTCTTCAAGGACCAAATAAGGTCCATCCCAATTTGCCCGATATACTCCATGGGATTATCTTCGACCTTCAAAATTCAGCTCTTTGAAGGATGAGGTCCCTTTTCTTGATTCCTTTATGCTTAACATGCAAGTTTGTAGCAACGGCTACTCTCTGATGAAAAGCTTTTCTTCTAAGCTCAGCCATTTCTTTGTGATCGTTAATTAAATCCAACTTGGCCCTCAAACCGAGGTTGTTCCCTTCTTTATTGAACACCTATATTCTAACAGAGGGCTGTGTAACCTCAACGGGGATAATGGCCTTTGTTCCTAAGATGAGTGAGAAACGTGTCTCACCTGTGGCCCTTCTAGGAATTGTTCGATAGCTCCACAGCACACTCGGAAGCTTTCCTGGCCATTTTCCCTTTGCTTCTTTCAACCTTTTTTTTAGACCATCTTTTATTGTTCTATTGGACACTTCAACCTGTCCATTGCTCTGACAATAGGCCACCGGGGTAAAGTGCAATTTAATTCTGAGGTTGGTAGTGAATTCCTGGCACCCCTTATCAGTAAATTGGGAACCATTATCAGCTACTATCACCCTTGGAATGCCAAATCTGCATATGATGTTCTTCCAGAAAAATCTCTATATGTCCCTTGCCGATATTGCTGGTAAAGGCTCTGCCTCAATCCACTTGGTGAAGTAGTCTACTACGACTACACAAAATTACACTCCTCCGAGAGCTGTTGGGAGAGGCCCAATAAGGTCTATACCCCATACGGCGAAGGGGCAGGGGTAGTTTACTATAATTATGACTTCCAAGGGTAGTCTCTAGATAGGAGTGTGTCTCTAGCAGTTGCTGCATTTTTGGACGAATTGTCTCACGTACTTGCTCAAGGTAGGCTAGAAGTATTGTTGGCGGAGTAGTATCCCAGCAAGGGCATCAGTTCCTATGTCAGAACCACAGGCTCCCTCATGGACTTCTTTGATGACCATCTCAACATCTTCTTCACTGACACACCTCTATAAGGGACTTGCCTACCCTTGCCGGTACAGCTCTTCCCCAATCAAGAAGTATCTTCCTGAGTGCTTTCACACTTTCGCGGCTTAGAGAGTATCTTCGACATTGTGAGGTATTTCTTGATTGGGTGTTTCCACCCTTATCTGGAGGTTGCTATGCATATTCCGCCACACTTGGCTGATACAGTACCTCAATGGACTCTTTTGATTTGGCCATACTATCAACTTCCATATTGTCTCGCCGAGGTACATTTTCTATATGTACCGTGCCAAACTCTTGGATGAGCTTTTTTATGAGACCATGGTATTTTGCCAAGTTTGGGTCCCTTGCGTCGTAGTCCCTCGCCATCTATTATACCACTAACTGAGAATCACTGTGGGCCTTTAGATTCCTTACACCAACTCTTTTTGTTGGCCATAAGGCTGCTATAATGCCTTCATATTCTGTGACATTATTGGTGACATTGAATCCGAATTTGATGGCCTTCCTGGCTTCCATACCTTTGGGCCCACGGAGGATTACTCCAGCTCCTTGGTGTTCGAAACCGGAGGCTCCATCAACAAAGAGTGTCCACTCAGGTTCATCTTTTCCTAGGTCTTCTGGGGTATTGTTGGTTTTTGGGACCTCGGCAATGAAGTCTGCCATAGCTTAGGCCTGTATTGCCCTTCTTAGCTCATAGGTGATATTGTATTCACCGAGCTCAATGCATCATTTTGACAATCTTCCCGAGTGGTCTACCTTTCTCATGACATCTCAAAAAGGTAGGTTACTTCTGACCATGATAGGGTGCCCTTGGAAGTAAGGTCGCAACCTTTTACTTACCAGTACTAGGGCATAGATGGCCTTTTGCAGAAGAGGGTACCTAATTTTGGCACCATGTAGGGACTTACTCACATAATACACTGGCCATTGCTTTCCTCCTTCTTCCTTTACTAACACTGAGCTTATTGCCTTTTCAGTGACGGCGAGGTAAAGTATGAAGGGTTCACCCTCCCGCGGTTGCCGAAGTGTTGGCAGACAAGTTAGGTAGCTTTTGAGCTCATCCCAAGCCTTTTGGCAATATTCATTCCAAGGGTGTTCCTTGGAACCGAAGTCACCTTCATTTTTTGCTGCATTTGTGAGCACTTTGAAGAATGGTTGGCACCTATCCCCATATCTAGAGATGAATCTGCTAAGGGCCGTGATCCTCCCCATGAGTCTTTGCATGTCGTTTGTTGTTATGGGAGTTCAGAATCCTAGCAGGGCCTTAAACCTTTTCTAGGTTGGCATCGATACCTCTTTCTGATACCATGAATCCGAGGAACTTGCCCGCATTCACTCCGAATATGCACTACTCAGGGTTGAGACGGATTCTGAATTCCCTAAGTTGGTGGAATGTTTTCTTTAAGTCTAAGGTATGATTACTAGGCAGTTTACTCTTAACTATCACATCGTTGACATATACTTCCATATTTCTCCCAATTTGGGAGTCGAACACCCTATTTATCAGCCTTTGCTATGTGGCCCCTGCATTCTTAAGGCTGAAGGGCATTCTAATGTAGTAGTAGGTCACGACTTCGGTGATGAAGGTGGTTTTTTCCTCATCATCAGGATCCATCCAGATTTGGTGGTATCCACTAAAGGCATCGAGGAAGCTAAGCAGACCATATTTGGTAGTTGAGTCCACCAATTGATCTATAGGTGGTAGAGCATAAGAATCCTTAGGACAGGCATCGTTTACGTTTCGGAAGTCGATGCACATTCGGGGCTTATCACTCTCTTCCTTTGTGGCAATAACGACATTGCTAAGCCATTCGTGTACTTGACTTCTTTTATTACACCTGCCTCCATTAACCGTTGGACTTCGGCTTTAACGAAGTTGTTGTTATGGGCTGAGAGGCTGCATTTTTTTTTTGCCGAACAGGCTTCACCTCTAGATGCACTTTAAGGCTATGTTGAATTATTTGAGGGTCTACCCCAGGCATGTCCTTCGGAGAGTAGGCAAATAGATCTTTGTTCATTATTAGAAAAGATACAAGTTTTTGCTTGTCATCTTCAGCCAGTTGTTTCCCCACTTGGGTACTTTGGCCTGGGACAACTTCTATATCCTCTATTTCTATTTTTTTGAAGTCACCTACTCCTTCTCCTATTGCCTCTTCAGTGAGTATGCTCTTTTCTTCCAAAGTTTGTGCATGAACTTTCATTGGACTTTGTCTTGCCTTCATGAAGACTTTCCCCACCTCAGCTTGATCAATGAATATCTCTGCGTCCCCTTCCCTCGTGCCGAAGGTGACTGTTAAGAATTTCACATCTGGTGAATGTGGAGATTTCCTTCTGTCTGCCTTCTGAGGATGGCATTGTATGAAGAAGGGACATTTATGATGATGAGCCTTGTCATTGTGGAGCCGAAGAGCTCTTTTTCATCCTGAACCGAAGTTCCCCTTAGCATCAAGGGCAGATCAGTCCACCCAAGCACAAGGAGTTTGGAGGGACCTATAGCAAACGTAGAAGAAGTAACAGGTTTGAGAGGTTTGAGATCACAATTGGAGATACCCAAGTTCGGCAACAGGTGAGAGAACATAACATCGGCATTAGAACCATCATCAATGAGCACACTTTTGACATCCCAACTCCCTATCCTTGCCATGATTAGGAGGGGGTCATCATGGGGGAACTTCACAGTAGACCCATCTTTCCGAACAAGCTTGTTCACTGGGTTTTTAAACTCCGTCATTGAGATTTCCTAGACTTTCATTTTTCTCTCAGCTGAGGGTATCCTAGTAGTGATTGTTTGGATTACTCCTGCTGGAGGTGGCTGGTGCTTTCTGGGACTTCAGTTTTGACATTGGTCGGAATCATAGTCCTCATCTTCTTCTTTCCTTTCTTCCTCCCTTTTTCCTTTGGGGGACGGCATTCGCAGGTATCATCATAGTTGGCCTTGTTTGATCAGAGATTTGATGTACATTTTCAGCTAGAAGCAGTCCTCGATGTCGTGCCCACGGTCTCGATGAAACTGACAAAACTTCTTCATGTTCTTCTTATTCTCCGAGGTCATGGCCTTCGGACGTTGGATAGTAGTCTCTTGCCTCTCCATGGCCATCAGTATGTTTGTCCTTGTGGTGTTCAAGGGAGTGAACGATACCTGCCTTTTCCCTCTTTACTTCCAAGGTCTATCCCCACCCTCGATTGGATACCGAGGTTGGTAAGCTTGACCCTCGGGATGATTGTGGTCAGACTTCAGCCTCCCATCCACAGTTCTTCGGCCGTCATGTACTGTTCTGACCTTCAGTTGAATTCATCGAGGGTATCAGGGGGATCTTTGGAGAAATTGTAGAAGAGTTGTGAATCTCTCAGAAGTCCCTTGATTATGCCAAGGATGCAGATTTTGGGGTGAAAGTCTGGCACACTCAGTGCTTCTCGGTTGAACCTCTCAACATAGTCTCGAATGGTCTCCTCATTCTTTTGGGCTATGTCAAACATTTGGATGGGCCTCTTCGCTGTTGGCCTACTTCTAATGAATTGCTGGGTGAATGTGGCAGATAACTCCTGGAAACACATTTTTGTCCCTAGAGCCAGAGAGTTATACCATGCAGTTGTGGGCCCTGAAAGGGTGACTTCAAAGCATTTGCAGACGGTGGCATCATCAGTCCCATGCAACACCATACTACACCTATACTTTGTCAAGTGAGCTTGGGGGTCACTACGTCCATCATATGTTTCCAAGCGTGGTACTTAGAAGTCATTCAGCATAAGTGCCTCTACCACTACACGGATGAAGGGTGACTCTTCTCCGGTGAATGTCTTCGACAACCTCGACCAAAAAGGCTTCCGGGAAACCTGTCTTTCTAGTTTTTCCAGCCTCTCGAGGATCTTCTCCATGAGGGTGGTAGCACTGTCTTCCACTCACTGTTTGGTGGTTGTCGGCAACAGAGAGCAACGTCTCCTTTCCGGAGAGTAGCTTCATCGGCATAGGGACTGGGACCTCCTGTACAGGGATGGACTGTTAGTGTTGTGCCCAAAAGCCAATCACAAGATGATTGTATTTTTTGCACATTGAGTCATGATATTTTATTAAGGCATTAATCCAGCAATTATGTTTGCTATTTTGTTTCTGTGTAACGTAATAAACATAAATGTAACCCTAGAATAATGATATTCTCAAACATCCCTGGTCTAGTATTATTATGGAGCGGGTTGCAACAATATATAATGACTAGCATATGTGGAGACTAATATGAGATATGTAGTCTACATATGGGTACAAGTTGGAGAATTTGTGTACTGGACCGGCCCACCATAAGAGCACTACATGGATCGTTATATGAGTGTCATAAGTGATTCTCATAGTGATCATGGTATATGTAGTCCTTTGACCTAAGGTCATAAAGGTTCCCTACGTGTGAGTCACATACTTTGATACTTTCCTTTATTGCTCGTAACTGAGTGAACTTGAAGGAGGTCATTGGGTATGTCACATATCATGCGGAGGGATTTGTATGATCAAGATGGGATTTTTCCTTACTATATAACGGGAGTGATATCTTCGGGCCCCTTGATAGAGTGAGACTTAGAAAATGCATAGCCATGCTCGGGTGAGTTGATATACGATATCAATGTCATCAGTTTAAATTGGTCTACTCGGTAATCAATAAACCAAAGATTGAGCTATGTGAGAGTGACACATTCCATGTCTCATGCTTAGTCTTGGTATCTTAAACAAAGGGACAATGGCATATATCGGTAATGATCATAAAGATTTGGTCGAATCACCGACAATCTTGTCACTTGGGTAGCAATGATGTGTTGCTAGACACCGCTCATTTCTTATGATCATAAAAGTGATTTATGATCTTTGCCAAGGTTGTAAGATCCTATTGGGTTGCACACATAAAGCTATTTGGATCATTAGAGTGCATGGGCTAATTATTTGGGTTATGGTTTCACAATAATTTTGTATTAATAATGGGCCCGAGAGTTGAGCCATTATTAAGCCCNAAATTAAAGCCTAATTGGATTAGGGCTTTGAAACCCATTAGGCCTGGAAGTTGAGTCTGACTATAAATATAACTTTTAGTGAGAAAATGGAAGTTGTTGCCCTAGCCTCCCAAAAGGAGAGCCGCATTCTTCTCTTTCAATTCCTTGGAGGATGCAAGCTAGCACTCTGAGCGCAAGAGAAATTCATCTGCAGGACGCAGTGGAAGAATGGTGATCCCGAGAGGCTCATATGGATACCATAGACAGCTTGAACATGTCAACTGTTCAGGTTTTGTGAGTCGACTATACAGTTGGGTGAGAGATCTGAACTGAAAATTAGTTATGAAAATTTTCGAACACCCGGGTTACCCTGTTTCACTTGGATCCTGGAGGGTTTCGGTTAAATTCCGCTGCACTTGTTTGTCTCTTGAAACCCAACATGGACTTCACCGATGGGAATTCCTGGGTTTTTTTGACACCATGTCTCCCGCGCAACGTCTTCTGGAGGGTACGTTCTCCATTGAAGATTCATTGTGAGAGCCCCCACTTCCGGAGCTTCGACGGGGTAACTTTGCGCTCCTCTCTTGCTGGGTGCTAGGAGAAGGCGCCCTTCCCTCGGGAGGTGGTTGTGACCACCTTTGGTTGAGCTGTTAGGTCATTTCAGCCACAACAGAGCACTGAAAGTCACACAGAAAGCTCATCGTGACCGTTAAAGGACGTTCATCCTTAGGCAAAGAAGTCTCTACCGCAAATGGTTCAATTGTTGTTGGAGCTTCAGGCATGGACTGGGACTTTAAGAGTCACTTGTCCTTAGAATGCTGGGTCTCAACAATGGTGACCTGAGAGGGAGTTCCCACAGACGGTGCCAAATGATGCCTGGCAGCATCCTTGTTGTATGACATGCAAGGTGGGCCTCCAGGACTCTAGCTATCGACATGATGGATCCGTCAAAGTTGCTTACCCTTGGACTAGAGTCTGTGTTCGAGGAGTTTGACAGTTGCATTTGACCCATTGCTGATTGGATAGGTCAAACTTCTTTGTGTCCATTGTATCATTTTCCTATTAGATGGAACTTCATGACTAAAAAACTCCTTTGGGAGCTGGGGGGTCATCAAGGAGCATGTTACTGATGAGAACATGCCAAAGCTAATAGTGGATGGAAAGAAGGCTTGGCTAATTTTGCTCCCTCGGGGTGAACTCTCCTCTTATGCCCTTGTAAAGAGTAAGCTACTTTCCAACTTATGTCCTTTTGGATGTTTGGTACTTACACTGATATTTTCCTTATTGCAAAAGTGGGTGACAAATCTGTGGCCTTTTACTAGAGTTTGTTCCTCTATCAAGCTGAGAATGAGGAGCCGAAGAAGAAAGCTCCAAAGAGATAGAAGGGACAGACTACACAATGTTCGGTGGCTCCACAGCCAAAGAAAGTAGAGGAGAACTCTTTTCCTCCTCCCCCCAAGTCATGACCGAAGCTGTGGGCCACTTTACTGGAGCTGTTAATCGTTTGTCAAAAGTGGTAATCCTATGAGTTCCTCTTAATCCCGATGCCGCTGCGAAGACCTTGGGCACTTCCTTGGGTGTAGTTTTGGCTAAAGAAGTGGAAGAGAGGTGAAGGTGGAAAGGTAAGGTAGTCCTTGCCGAGGTCCCCGATGTCAGTGACTCCGATGGGGAAGACATCGAAGTCTTACAAGGTTCATCTCTTAGTAATTCATCTATGAATTTAAAATTTTTTGGCATTTTAGATTTTGTAGATGAGTGGTTAAAAGACAATGTGGTTAGGGAACTTTGGCATGATTTTGCAGAGGATCGGGCCCAGATAGGGTGAATGATGGACCATGCTCCGAAGTGAGCTATTCGGGATTTGAATACCCTAAAGATAAATTGAGGGAACCTTTCTGGATTTTCACCAAAGGCATGGACTTCTTTTTGGAGGATGGTCAAAAGATGGTTCCCTAGATTGCAAAAGGGCATTATCA
Organism: Aquilaria agallochum; assembly: GCA_000696445.1. Taxonomy (NCBI): domain Eukaryota; kingdom Viridiplantae; phylum Streptophyta; class Magnoliopsida; order Malvales; family Thymelaeaceae; genus Aquilaria; species Aquilaria agallochum. Next base: position 15,468 of record KK906203.1, read on the forward strand.
CAAACACAACCTCCCTATCTCTGATAGACAATTATCCGAATAAGGTGATTCTTGCTGCTCGAATTTTCAAGCCCACTACTCAGGTAATCTTTCTTTCTTTAGTGCTTTGAAAAATTAGGACTCCAAGTCATTGTATCTCATGTAAAGGTCACTCATCTTGTAGCTACTCACGTACGAAGGCTATCTTTGGGCATGCGCATCAAAGCAATCCTTTATCCGAGGTTAATCAGAGGAGAACTTGGCCAAGGTGAAAGAGATGTTCGTGAGTTGTTGCCTCAAGTATGGTGAATTCAACAAGATTGCCAAGGAGGAATGTTAGTGTTGTGCCCAAAAGGCCAATCATGAGATGATTGTATTTTTTGCACATTGAGTCATGATATTTTATTAAGGCATTAATCCAGCAATTATGTTTGTTGTTCTTTCTCTACGTAACGTAATAAACATAATTGTAACCCTAGAATAATGATATTCTCAAACATCCCTAGTCTAGTATTATTGTGGAGGAGGTTGTAATAATACATAATGACTAGCATATGTGGAGACTAATATAAGATATGTAGTCTACATATGGGTACAAGTTGGAGAACTTGTGTACTGGACCGACCCACCATGACAACACTACAGGGATCACTATATGAGTATCATAAGCGATTCTCATAGTGATCATGGTATATGTAGTCCTTC
>JMHV01075529.1:0-16528 GCA_000696445.1 Aquilaria agallochum
GAAAAGCATTAATATTCTTAGAAGCATAAAGTTATTATGATTTTTACTGGAAATGTGAGAAACTTATAAGAATTGATAGTTTTTGAAAAATGTTATTTAAATAATTATTGGATATATAGAATATTAAATTTGAAACAATACTGGATTTAGACATAAAAAAATAAGAAAATAGGGGAAAGACGTACTTTTGTTAATGGAATTCACCCATAGGCCCAAAGGCAAAAGCAAGGAGAGTTAGCATTGTGGAGATAAAGGGGATAGGTAAAGTGCTTTTAATGTGCTTTAGGGGTTAGGCCCCTTAAAAAATGCCAGTCTACTCTTGAGCAATAGACATTTTGGTCCCCATAGAGCCACGATAATCACTTTTATAGCGTGGACCCCAATTATCATATTGACATTTATCATCATCTCCACATCCTTCCACTTCTTAGATCATCCCCTTCTTATTGTTTGGTAACTTCGGTTCATCACACGCGCGGCCAAGGTTTGAGATACCCTCATTTCTATTTTCTTAAAAATTTTTAGTTCTCAGTATGCACGAAATTTCTCAATAGTAAACAAAAACTACTCTTAGTAACTTGGCGTATAAAGTTGAATAATTCAAATAGATTATTTAAACTGAACAAAATAGATCAATTATTTGAGTATTTGATTTAGATTAAATTAAAATTAAATTTCTTATTTATTTATCAGACCAGTTATTAATTCCTAAGCTTAAAACAGAAAAAACTAATTAAACAAAAAAGTAATAGGTATGTTGTAATTATACACATCAACCCTACATATATAAGGGCATTTTTGTTTAATTTTAGAGTAGATGTTACAAGTCTAGGGGTGTTCATCCAACCCCGCTCAACCCGTGAAACCGCACACACCGAACCGAAACAAACCGTTATTATACGGGTTATGATACGGTTTGGGTTCTAAAAATTAAAAACTGATGCATATATGGTGCGGTTTGGGTTTTAATTTTGAAACCTTGTAAAAACCGGACCGAACCGCATCCCTAATAACTTGGTATAAACTTAAGCCCATTAGCCCATCCCAATTTTCTAGTCCAAAATGAAAAACCCAGAATATTAAGTTAGGTCTTTTGACTCTCTTCCCTCCTATTGACTGTTGTTGCCTGTTGCCGTCTTGCCGCACGATGCGAACTTGCGAAGTGCCCACTATGCCCAGCTGCCCTTCGCCCCTTCCATTCTCAGCCCCGCATTCTGGAAATTTCAGAGTCCACAATCCACTCCTCTGCCGCATGCCCCATGCCCTACATCGTACACTGCCATGCCCTTGCCCTCCATCTACTGACTCTACTCTCTTAGTCGGGCGTCTGCCGTCTAGCCATCTACTCTCTTAGTCGCAACCTCTCTCACTCGCAAGTTGCAACCTCATCTCTCTCGGCATCTCCTTTCTTTCTCTTGTAACAGCTAGAATTTTTAAGGTTTGTCTGTACAAGGTTCAATAACTGATTTTCTTTGGATGAGTATTTGGATTACTATTTCGGAAACAACTTGAGGTCGCAATTGAATTGATGTTGTTTGATGCTATATTTTTCTAGCATGCAGAACAGACCAATTTGTTGTTTCATTCTAATTTGTTCTGTTTTCATTCCAATTCCTAGCATTAATGACTTATAGATGTCTTATTCTAATTTGTCTGTTTTCATTCTAGTTTGCTCATCAACAATGCATGGTGATAGTTAAGAAAATGAAAAATGTAGATGTTTGAGTTTTCCAGAATTGAAAATAATAATTGTATGGCAGTGGCAAATGAGCTTTCGATTTCAATGAATTAGCTTAATAGCACTGTTTGTCTGTTTCAGTGTTTCTAGTTGTTATTCGTCTTTTTTTTTTGTTTATTTGTTACTTATTATTTTTAATTTTCAAATCATATTAAACATTTAAGGTGAAGTCTCTTAGCTGTACTTATTTGGTTTCAACTTAATTCGTTCAATATCATAAGGAAAGCATATAAAAAACAATGGAAGTAGTTTAAATTGTTTTACAGGATAAAAAAGATAAACCAGTCAAACCGAACCGCACCGAACCGCATTTTATGCAGTTTGGTTTTTAATCGAAGTTTGTGATGAACGGTGCGGTTTGGTTTTATATTATCTAAACCGGTCAGATACACAGTGCGGTTTGGGTTTTGGGTGAAACTGATCGAACCCACACCGCAAACACCCCTAACAAGTCAACCCTTAATGTTAGGTATAAACCGGAATATTATCAACTTTTCATATTTTTTTTCAATTATCATGTGTTTAGTTATAATAAAAAGAATCAAATTATAAAAATTAGATAAACTGAATTATAATTTAGATTATTCAGATATAAACAAAAAAAATGAATTATTATTCAGATGGTTTAGATCAATTTTAATATATAATTCGAAGGATTTAGATTAAATTTATAAAAATAAAAAATAAATTCAATTATTTTATTCAGATCAATTCTATATCAATTCAACCGAATGAAAACTCATATCTATAGCTCTTCACCATAAATTTTTTTACTTGCTATAGTATATTTTTAAGTGAGTCATGTCCAAGTACCGGACATCACCCACATAAATTTAAACATATTTCATAAATTATACAAGATTAATGTGTTTTTTTTGTAAACATTATAATAGTACCGTAGAATAATTCATGAACAAAACAAATTGCATCTGCTAACACAAAAAATAAAAGCCATGTTTGTTAATAACTTTTGTTGCCTTTACAATGTTGAATAGTAACGTTATTGTCAAACTCTAAGTATGATATAAAAAACCCACCACGAGTTTCATGCAATAGATTAGAAAAAAGCAAGTTGCTTTTAGACATGGGATATAGTGAGGGGCCTAATCGGCACTTCTACAGAGAACCTACCAGCAGCAAATTGAAGAACAATAAACGTTAGGGCGGCTAGCTCTAGCTGGATGCAATAACAAATGGACCCAGAATGAACTACAAATTCGGCTTCTTCTTCTACTCGTGTGTGTCGACAATAATAGCATATGTAATATATAGCTCGTTCAACTCGTTCATTAGATTGTGTCCTGCCCTACTCCCAAGTCCTACCAAAAGTTTTTGCCTTCTTTTGAGTCTTGAGCTTACTTTGCCCAAAGGACAAGTAGCAAAAATTGCCACCCAAAGTTGGGGTTTCGGACGAATGCGCCATTTTTTTTAACGCAAAATTATCATCAATTATATAAGTTGGAATAATTGTACCACTAATTTGAGTATAATCAACTAAAGGTAATTATCCTACCATTTTGGCCTAATGGCTAAAGGCTCTGAGAGATCTGAGGGAGGTCTAATGTATGAATCCTAGTTTCCTCACTTCTTCCAACATGTCATATAAAAGTTAATTTGGTTACTGTTCTGGTCCAAAAAAAGATGGTATGTCTATTTTCTTAAGCCAAAATACTCCTTTAGCCCTTAAACTCAGTTGATCAGGACATTTACCTCTTTGAACTTTAACTTGGACTAACTCAGTCATTGAACTTGCTTAAGTGGGTCAGTCAACCCCTTTAACTGACCAGTGTCTATCACATGGCTAACGTCGTTTGCCTTTATTTCTAGCCCCAATCCCCCGGTTATGCCTCACCATAGTCTCAGAGTGGTGCTGCCCATCCCCTCTACCATAATCACTGTTACCGCCTCTTTTTTTTTGCGCTTTTCTTGGTGGTTTTTTTTCTGGGTTGGATTTGGTTGCAGTTGTTGGATTTGTTTATGTTCTCTAGGGTTTCCTTGAAATCTCCATGTGTCTCAATCCAAAATTAGGTTTTGGGATGATGTGTTTGAGTTTAGGAGTTCTTCAACAATCCTTGGGGTGCTACAATTGTTTCCACCTAGGCCAGAGATGTTGGCGGCTGTGCTAATACGGTTAATAAGCAGTTGTGCTCTTCTCTCAGGCCAAGCGCCTCACCCTTTAGACAAGGGCCATTATTGAGATGATCATTGCTGAGGGTTATGACAAGACGGTCGAATTTGGAGAAATTAGGAATGCCCATTCATTTCATTTTCATGTTATGGTTGTTGGAGTGAAGCCAATCGATGGTCTGGCTGTCAGAGCGGTGGCCAAGCTTACAAATGAATAGGGTTAACAAACAAGAACAAATGGAGTTAGTCACATGACGAGCACAGATCAGCCAAAAGGGTTTACTAATCCATTTAAGTAAGTTCATCAACTGAGTTGGCCCGAGTTGAAGTTCAAGGGGGTAGGTGTCCTGGTCAACCGAGTCCAGGGGTTGAAGGGGTATTTTGGCCCTTTTCTTAATTAATAGTATACCTCTATACCACTGCCTATAAACTTGTATAAACTTGTATGATGTTTTTGATTATCAAAAACAAACATCAAGGATAATTTCACAGAAGTTTCTATCCTTAGCATATTAAAAATTCTCTAAAAGTCCTAAACCGTTTTAAAATATTTTGATTTAGTCTTAAACCTTTGCTCAAAATATACTGTATTAGTCTCCAATTTTGAATAAAAACAATTAACTTAGATGAAAGTTACTGCATAGGTGCAAAGGTGGCACATAAAAATTATTTAACTTTTAAAAATTTACTACACAATTTAAGCTTATAGGAAGATAATTATCAAATCATTTAATTAAAATTTCAAAATTTGATGTCAAAATGTTACTTTAAATTAATGGATGTCATCTAATAAGGAACTAATATGGAACATTTTTAAAAAGGTTTATTAAGACCAAAAGAAAACAATTAACTAGTTATATTTGCTTTACTAGACAATAAGATGACAATGAAATAAGCATTAAATGTTAGAAACCGTTCATAATTTACCTCTTGTCTTTCATAGACACTCTATCAAAACAACAACAGGATTGTTTTCATTATGTATCATTGTTACAATGACGACAGTTTTCGCATGCACTTGGACAAAAAATAGTGGCAAATTAGCATTAAATCCAACTTTTGGGAGACGACTTTTCTACTTCGATTGGCCAACCAGTCAATTCAATTTGTATGCATTTATGTTTATGGCAGTGAAACAACAACAAACAATACAATTTACACAGCTTTTGAAATGAAGAATTTCTTTGAAAAGAACAAAACCATACCCTGCTCTGCGAGGCCTCATTCTCTCCCACCGGAAAGCTCCATCTTGGTTCTCTATTTTTCTGCTCCATTATCCAATCTAACCCTTTGGATCCTATCCCTAAAACTTACTCTTATCTTACTTTTCTGTCCACTTTGCCTTATTTTCAATGCTTTACCCAATTTCCCTAAATTTATGCAAAACCCTAACTTTTTTAGTCCGTCTTAATCATGACTGAATCCTTGCATTTCCCTAAAAAAATCCATAGTTTCCTCCTAAACTCTTGTTCAATCTTGTAAAATGAGGTTGAAGGTAAGCTAGCTCAAAAGCCTTTTTATTTCATCATATATGATACATACAAAGGAGGCTATCTTATATTACGAGAGTCCTACTTGGAGTACAAGAAAACTAGCTTACAAGGATAATAACACAAGTGGTTAAGGTTAGCCAAAAGACTAAACACATGCATATGCAAGTAACACATTAATACTCCATCTCGAGTTGGAGCATGTGGATTCCAAATGTTCAACTTGCCAAGAAGAGACTAAAATTAGTTAATTCCAAGTCCTTTGGTGAGTACATTGGCTGGTTGAAGATGACTTGCAAGATGATGTAAAATTAGCCCATTGGACTGGACTTTGTCTCTCATAAAGTGACAGTCTATTTCAATGTGTATGCTTGGTTCTTTCATGAAAAACAAGATTTGAGGCAATATGATGTGTTGCCTTGTTGTCATAATAAAGCACCATAGCACCTGCAGGAGACATAGTCGAATTGGAGAGAAGCATATGAAGCCAAACCAACTCACTAGTAGTAGTTGCCATTGTTCTATATTCAGCTTCAGCTGAAGAGTGAGAAATAATTGGCTGCTTCCTCGACTTCTAAGAGAGGAGTGCACTCCCAACTTGTGTTACAAATCCAGTGGTGGAACGACGAGTGTTAGGAAAGTTAGCCCATTCAGAATCACAAAATCCATGAAGGATAATATCACTATGTGAAAGGAACAAGACTTCTTGACCAGGGGTTCTTTTGATATACCGAAATAGACGTATCACAGCATCCAGATGGGCCTGAATTTGTGCTTACATAAACTAACTTAGAAGATTGACTATATACGTGATATCATCTCTTGTAATGATGAGATAGATAAGCTTTCCTATTAGCCGTTGGTAGCTTGTAGCATCAGGGAGTAGAAAAGCATGGATGAAGGCCAGGTGATGTTGCTGCAGTATAGGAAGTGGAGCAGTTTTTGGAGCATATCATTCCTATCTCCTTGAGCAAGTCCAATGCATATTTGTATTGGGATAGAAAAATTGCATCGGTAGAGCGAGCAGCCTTTAACCTAAGCAAATACCGAAGCTTGCCAAGATTCTTGATATGGAAGGTGTTGTGTAGAAATTGTTTTAGTGCTTGAATTTGATTACCATCATTGCTTGCAATAATTGTATCGTCAACATACAGAAGCACAACAATGAAAGTTTGCCCATAAGTGAAGGTAAATTGAGAGTAAGCAGCTCTTAATTAACAAAATCCATAGTTTTTCAAGGAGCTAGAAAATTTCTTAAACAATTGTTGAGGAGCTTGTTTTAATCCGTACAAAGACTTTTTTAGCTTACACACCCACATATCACCTGCTAGAAGAAAGCTAGAAGGTGGCGTCATGTAAATGTCTTCATTTAAATCTCTCTGAAGAAATGTATTCTATACATCTAATTTGCGAAGCTCTCAATTTTTTATGGCTGCCACTGCTAACAAACATCTCACGTTGGTAAACTTTACTACTAATGCAAAAGCTTCAAAAAAATCTATACCTTCAGCTTAATTAAATCCTTTTGCAACCAATCTAGCTTTTTATCTTTCTGCACTGCCATCTGCTTTATATTTAATTTTGTATACCCACTTGGAGCCTATGGCTTTCTTGTGTGGCAGCAGTGACTTAAGAGTCCAGGTGTGATTTTTTTGTAAAGCTTCCACTTCCGTTTTCATGGCATCTACCCATCATGGATCTGTTCTAGCCTTCAAGAAACTTCGTGGTTCCTGTTGCTTTAAAATGCTAGCCATAAAACTAGTGTATCCACGATTAAATTGAGAGAAATAAAAGTGTGACGAGATAAGATAGGCCTTACCCAAAGAAACATGATTGCCAATAGGTGTTGATGGCATATCTACTTGAGGAAGATAAAAAATATAGTCACTTAAGTAGGAGGGAGGGCGCCTGTTTCGTTGAGTTCAAATGTTTTCTGGTTCTCTTGTTTGGCATAGGCAACTTGGTCATGTGTCTTTTGATAAACTTTCCTCATTTCCTCAAGTGAATAAATTGTCTTTTAGAAATATGAACAAGAATTGTGATTTTTGCCATTGTGCTAAACAACAAGAAATTCCTTTTCTTTGAGCTATAGTAGAGCAGAAAATGCTTTTAATCTTATTCATATGGACATCTGAGAGCCATACAAATTTTTTTCTAAAGTGACACAAGCCATCTCGCATATCACCATTGCCAATGTTTTTCCTTGAGTCCATGTCCTACATCACACAAAAATTTGGGAAGCATGTTATTGAGCAATTCAATTCTCTCATAATGCTGCTAACAGACAATAAATTACAACTGAAATTAGGCATATGTAACACATCCTTAAGTTGAATATGTGGCAAAAGTTGATACTACCCATATGATTTTGTGAAAATACTTGTTCAATTTGGCAAGCGAATAGGTGCTAAATTAGTGGATTCATAAGAACTAGTTAATTGCAATGTTGTCATTTGTTCAGAAGCCCCACTATTAATTATCTAGTTAGTGGAATAACTAGAAATTTTACTGGAAAACGTTGCTACATTATTCTGATTCTGATTATTCAACAAGGATATGAATTGTTCGTATTGAGCCTATGTAAATGAGGGTACATAGTTCAGACCTTGTGACTTGTTGTGGCTAGTTATAGCTTCGTTTACCATTGACTTCCCTTGTCTCAATTTTCCCTGATTCTTTGATGGTTTCTTCTTCTTCTCCCACCAATCTAGGTAACAAATAATCTCAAAACAAATATTTATTAAATCATTGGACTTACACAATGGTCACAATATATATTATTCTTGTTGTTCTTGCTAGTTTGGTATTTCTTAATAGGAAAGATAGTACCGTCATTTTTCTTGGCTACAAAATCAACTACATCAGTCAATGGCTATCAATTATATGCAACACTTAATTGTCTCTCTTCTTTCACCACATATGCATAAGCTTTGTTGAAAGATGGTAGTTGCTCCATGTTAAGAATTTGAGATCATATCATACCGAAATAATCATTAAGTCCCATGAAGAAATTATGCAGCTTTTCCTTTTTTCTTACAGTAATCAAGGACTTGGCTGCACCATAGGTGCAAACAACAATGTCGTTATAGGCTCTTAACACATCCCAAAGGCCTTTAAGTTTAGTAAAATATATAGCCATAGATTGGTCCTGCTGTTGTGTTAACTCTATTTCCCTTTTGAGTTCATGGTCTCTTGGTGCATTTCCTTGAGAAAATCTTTCTTGAAGATATACCCATAAGTCTTATTAGGTTAACATAAGCTGCACTATTATAAAGTTATAAAGCCAAGCCATTAAATAACCAAGAGATTACCATTGAATTACATTTATTCCATACTTGGAAAAGGTCAAAATCTTCATCTGACTTAGGTAGGGTTCCATCCATAAATCCTAGCTTGTTTCTAGCTCGTAATGCATTATGCGTTGCCCAACGCCATGTGTTGTAGTTTTCTCTTTGTAGGAGGTTCCTAACAAGGACAGCTCCCAGATTATCTAAAGCATTGAGATAATAAAGGGACAAAGAATCACTTCCCGCCGAAAAAGTTAAAGAAGAAAAAAAAGACCCTTTTATCCTTTTTAAGCGATCATTTTTTGGTGAATCGTTTGACATGGATTAGAATTTCAGCTCTAATACCATGTAAAACAAGGTTGAAAGTAAGCTAGCTCAAAAGTCGTGTTATTTCTTCATATTTGATACATACAAATGAGGCTATCTTATATTACAAGAGTCCTACTTGAAGTACAAGAAAACTAGCTTATAAGGATAACAACATAAGTAGTTAAGGTTAGCTAAAAGACTAAACACATGCACACGCAAGTAACACACCAATAAATCTTTTTTCTTATTCTTCTTCTCTGTTTTTCCCTTGTTTTTTCCCCACCTTTGTTGTTCATCTCCATTGTTGGAAGCTACAACAGCTCAATATGGGGCTATGGACTAATGACTAAGTGTTGTCCATTATTCTTTTCCTTAAAGCTGAGTTTTTTTTATGGTTTTCTAAAGGTTTGGTTCTGTTTTTCTTTCATTATCTGTGGATTTGGATTTCTTATGTTGGCCTTATCTATTGTGGTTGATTAATGTTGGCTTTGATCTATATCTTCAGTGTTTTGTCTATTCTGCCTTCATTTGTGACCATCGTTCTAAGTTTAAGTGATGATCACTATATATTTAAAATTTTTGTCTCTAGTTTACTGTTTCTGCTCGAATCTTAACCATTTCTTGTTCTCTTTTATGGATATATACATTTTATGCCTCCTTATGGCCACTTCTTTTGCAACTAGGATTCTCCATCATAGGCTACTATTTTCTTTAGTTGTAGAATTTATAGAGGGCAATGTGTGGGATGCTTGTCAAGGTTGTTGACTAAATGATTTCTTCTCCTTACTTCATCTAACAATACATTCAATACCATTGCATAAAAATTGTTCAAAAGGCTGGAGATAAAAATTGATTCATTATTATTTTTTTTCTTATGCACAAGATCTATCACAATTCAAGACAAATATTCCTTGGAATATCAAAGGTGCCCTTATATTAGCCCAAGAAATTATTCTTCATTGCGTTTATAAAGACAATAATTTTAACATGGTGTCCACCTAGGTCCAAATACATCAACTACCTCATCTTTACCTTACTAGTTCCACAGCCAAGACAATATGGGATAAGTTGGGGAAGGTAAAATCCATTAATATCTCTCTTCAGTCAAAGCATCGGTGGAGTTATTTGCATGTGAAAGTGGAGTTAGATATATCCACATCTTTTATCAAGAGTTTTAGTTAAAGACTATTTTGGGAAAAACTATTGGGGGCTTCTTAAATATAAGTGAATTTATAAAATATACAAATGTTGTGGTCAAGTAGGCCATTCACAGACTTCATGTTCCTTTTTTCATCTTGACGTTGGACAAGCAAATCTAGAGGAACTTCAATCGAATGGTTATACAAGCCTCACCGTACTCTCTGATAAAAATTTAGGTCAGGTATTTGTTGAATCCCCAATTAGAGGTCATAAAAAAAACCTTACTTCAATAATGGCTTTATGGTTCCACATCATTTGGGTGAAAAGTGTCATGTAGTCACTCTGGACCAACAATTTTGTTCTAATTTTAATTCAAATGAGCCAAAGGTGCAACAAGGTATGGAAATGTGCATGGCTAAAGATCTTGATGTTGTTAATGACTTTTAAGCTCAAGAATCAAGGCTTCCCCATAAAAGAAAGCAATGTTTTCTTAGGCAAGTACAAAATTTGTGCTATGAAGCAACCGGGGAAGAAAAGAAAGTAGTCAATAAATAAGTTCTTGAAGAGTTTATAAAGCCTGAAATTTCCCATAGAGAATCTCTTGCCATAAAAACATCTTTATTGCATCAAGATTTTCAAACTCTTCCAAGGCTACAATTGCAGAGGTCAAAATACCTTTTAGGATAGCCTGCCTATGGGAGGAATCATCAACTCAGCAGGATGATTTTGGACCTCCATTTAAAAGATTCAAGTTATAAGCTAGGGAAAAGGTTCAATTCATTCAAGCAATTCATGTTATTGATGGATATTCTTCACAAAAGGAAGATAGGCAAAAGTCTAATAAACCTAATCCTTTAATAGTCATTTCAACATCTAATCAAGCACTACAGTTGCAAGAAAGTGTCACTAGGTTAGAAGACTTGAATAATGAAAATAAGGTGGGGCAACAATTTATCTTAGATAGGTATGCTTGTCATATAAGGCACCCTCACAATTGGACCAAGAAGATTGTTCGACAAGTTGTCACTATATATAATACTACACAATCATTTTTTGGTATTAAACAGTGTAGGACAGATGATGAAAATTTTCGTCATATAGTGAAAACAAAAAGACTTCAGTTTATATCTGGTGATGACAAAAGTTGTAAGTTCGGTAACCCAAATGGTGGGGTTGGTAGGCAAGTGATAGGAAATGAATTTGGGTTTGAATTTCCACTAGTTCTTCAAGTATTTCATACAAAGGATATTATGACCTCTTGACTAAATGGGCTTTCGGATGGTTGACCTACATCAACCCCCACTATTACCTTGAAGATCTCATGCTTTAACTGTTGTGGATTGGATTATAGGCTTTATTAGGAGCACCAAGCCTAATCTGGTATTTCTTATGGACATAAAGTCTTCTGGTGATGAGGTTACCAGGAAACTGTCTAGTTACCGAGTATCTCAGGTTATTTTTATGAATGGGGGATTTTGGGTTGGTTGGAATAATGATATTTTTTGTACTGTTCTTAAAGCATGAGAAAATTTCATTTTATTACAAGTGAGAGATGAATTTAATCAGCCTTAGTTAGTGGAGCTTATTTATGGCAATCTTTCCACCCAACTTCAGCTTTCTACATGGAATGATATTATAAGTGTTTTGGAGCATCATTGTCTACCTTTCTTACTCATTGGGGACTTTAATCAAGTCTTGGATAACTCAGAAAAATCTGACAAGAATGCCAATTCAATTCCAAGTGCGAAGCATGTGCAAGATTTCTTATCCTACCTTGCTTTAGTCCCTCTTCATTGTCATGGTCCTCAGTTCACATGGACCAATGGTCATCTTGGTGAGAATGTGGTATTTGAGGTTTTGGATAAAGCTTATGCTTCACTTGACTGGCGCAAAACATTTCTTGATGTTTCTCTTCTAAATCTTGGTGTTCAACTTTCTGATCATGCGCCCATTGTACTAGACACTAAGCCACAAAAGAAGTTCTATCATCGACCTCACCATTTTGAAGCATTTTGGCTTCGTTACAAGCACTATGAAGAAGTTCTTAAAGGGGTTTGGGATGAGTAGGTTGTTGGTTCTTTCATGTACCAGTTGGTTTCCAAATGAAAAATAGCTATGTCTAAATTGCAATGCTAGAGCTGTCACCAAATTGAGGACATTTCAAAGCAGTTGCATTTGTCAATTTTTCTACTACTAATTGATTAACTAGCCAACTAATTTAGTTAGTTATTTCTTTCTTTGAAACCATATATATCATCAAGGAAACATATGAAATTTGGAAACAAATATAGCCACATGAATTGACAGAAAGTTAATATCATATGGGTCTGGTCTGGCCTGGCCTGGGAAAAGTATGATGAATAGCAAATTGAATTCAAGGAAAATTATTATGATTAGAAGGTTCAATTAATGAATTTCCTAACTCTTCACCACTTAATTAAGCAGCAAATCAATAATATCCTTTATTCATTAGTGCTACACTGCAGTTAACTTGAAAAAATTATAGTCTAGCTTGCTTCACAACATCATCACCACCAACCAACAAACTTATTTGATCCATTAATGTTTTTCCAGAAAAGGAAACATACAAAAATAGTCACCAGGTAGCAAACACAACCTATTTATTGTTGTATAACAAAGGACAAAATCGAAGAAATAAAAGAGATAGCAATCGAAAGAATGAGATCAAGAAGATGAAAAAGGAAAGATTAAGAGAGTAATAGAGAAAAATGGAGAGAGATCATACCTAGATCATCCCTGTGTGGATGAGGAGAAGATTGAAGGTGCTGATGTCCTTAGTGCAGCGAAGAAGAAGGTCGAACAAAGAGAGGAGGTTGTAAGCAAGAAAAATAGAGAGCCCAACGGATTTTCACTTTTTTGGAAAATTGGAAAATAGCTAAATCCAAGTTTTCTAATTATTATTAAAGTGGAAAATTGTTTTCTTGAAAAACTGAAAAAGAAAAATGTTTAACTAAACATGTTTTCTTTTCATTTTTTAATTTTCAAAAAATTTTCTTGAAAATTTTTCAAATTTTCTAGAACTAAACAAGGCCTTAGCATTTCTGAATGTCACATCCATTTTCTCACTTTTTATTTTGTCCTCTCAATTTCAAAGTTAATTAAATACTAGTAGCTCCATTTCTTTACTTAGACATTTTTACCAAAGAGTATCACCATAACCCCCTCCCCAAAACAAAAAAAGTACATTTTATCTTTTTAACAGTAATTTTGTTTCCTACCAAGCACGTGCCTACCTTACATTGTTTAATGGAAGTTGCTAGATTCAAAAACTTGCCAAGTTCAACAAGAGACCTAGGATAATTTTTTTAAAATAATCAGAAGTAAGCTATTGAGAGATAGTTCTATAATGAAATCAAGAGAAAATGGAAAAAGCTAAGTCATAAGCCAGAAAGACATGCTCTTTAGGTACAATAATTAAAGAATGGTGAAAACATTTATTCCGAAGTGTTTTGATCAACTGTGACAAAGCAGTCAACTTTGAGGTAGCAATTTCCAAACCACATAGAATCATCAGTGCTTTAAATTAGTTTAAAACAATAGTAATAACTAGTAGGTTAAGAGTAATAACAAGAGTAGCTGCTCCCTTAATGGCTACCAATTCAGCTTTGAGGGCAGATTTAGAATAGTGAATTAGTTGTGTCCCCTAAGTCTGAAAAGGATTATTAATACTCATTCAGAGCCATGCTGTTGCTTATATCCGCAACTGCCCACTATATGCAATATTCACTACAAATACCATAAGGGTCTGGTTGGTATTAGCTCTCCCAATCTGCCCCAGGAATGGTAAGAGGGCTTGGGTGGTATGATTAAAGTTGGCTTGGGTAAGTTTATAATCTCTAGCAACAACTAACTGTTGAAAAAGTATATCCCTTCTGACCATAATGAAAACAGCATGAAATGTACCATGTCGGAAAACAATTTTATTCCACCCTATCCAAATGGATCACTTGGCAAAGACTAGTAAGGCAAACCACTCAAAGTCCCATTTTGGGGGCTACCTAGAGCATTTATCAACCAGACACAGAAAGGGAATTGTGGATCATCTGGTGATTTATTGTAGAAATTAGCCCAGAACAGATTCAAGCCATAGGAATCCCATAAGAGATAATAAAGGGTTTCAGCTCTCACTATGGCAATGAGCACAAATGAGGTTAACTGAACCACCATGAGAAGCTAGGGTATTTATTGTCAAAAGGGCATCAATCATGCATTTCCAAAGGAAAGCCCATAGTTTTTTCATAATTTTATCAGCTTTAGGGTGACAAGAGAGAAAGTAAGATTGCTTTGATTAGCCAATAAAACAGACACTTGGCTCAAAGTCCTCTATGAGTAGCCTTAGTTTGTGGAATAGATACCTAACGGACTACCTTCCTAGATCATTCAATCAAGTCCTGTAGATGTTACAATCTCAAGATGGAAGATAGAATTGATCAAGTCCCAATTCCAAGTGTTTTGGCCTACCATGGCCAAGTCACTAAGTGTCAAAGGCCTCAATGAAAGGGGAGGGGATGTTATATAAATTTAAGGTGTTGAGTTGATACATTTGAAATCCAAAGGTCCTTCTAGACTTCAATTTTGCTCCGTTCCCTGTATGTTACTAAATCTTTAAAAGTAGGTGATCTATACCATACAATGGACTTTTCCAGATTAAAAAGTAATTTTTTGGAGTAGTGGATGACCATATGAATTTATTAGCTCCATACTTAGCTACTAAAACATGACAAACAGGGAGGACCGCTCACCAGAAAAAATATGCAAAATGTTTTAGCTAGCAATGCCTAATTAAAAAAGCAAAGATCCTGATACCTGAGCCACCAACACTCTTCAACAGAGTCAACACACTCATTTGCTTTAAATGAATGCCTTTTTTGTTATAGGAACCGGACCACCAATAACGGGTGTAGGATATTGAGATAGAATCTAAAAGTGTGACCAGTACTTTGAAGAAAGACATGATATAGACAAACATCGAGGATAAGGTGGACTAAATGAGAGTTAGTCCCCTGCCTAACATCTCCTTGCACTGTTAGGCAAATGCCAGCAGATATAGACATATCTTTGACAAAAAGAAGCCCTAGATAGCGCTAGATGCCTTGTGTAATTTGGAGGAGGGGGATTTGGCGTAGGTCAAATTGAAGGGCATTAGGAACATTTTTGTTGAACATCTAACCTGATTTAAGGAGATTTATCTCTTGACCTGATGCTAAAGAATAAAGATCCAAAGTTTCTTTGATAGTGATAGCTGAACCACCTTGAATGTTGATGGGCCTCCAATAGATAAGCGAGCTTACAATCAAAACCAAGGTTAGAGAACTTCAAAGAGCCAAAACAAAGTTATAGAGTAGTCTCAAAGAACCAAAACAAGGTTAAAAAGCCTTGAGACCCTCTAACACTTAAGTTAGCTCAACTAAACAATATTGAAAATGACGATAGTGTGTAGGGCCTCTTACACATATCTCATAACGTCACAATGGTTTGCTTTGTATAGAGGATAATTTCACGAAAAAACAAGAACTACATTCTATGTGGAATTCTTCTCATAATGAAATTATTATTTTACAAGATCCCTACCTCAATTATAGCTCCTGTTCAAGCTTAGTGAGCTTTTGGGCCTTGCTAATAGCTCCTGCACGATATAACGATATGAGCTTCAACTTTCGGGGTCCATTACGATAACAGATGATCACGCAATTATTTTTTTTTTATATATATTCAAAAGCATATACAAGGTATATAGGGTATTAGAGAGATATCAAGGAAAGCCCGTAGAAAATCCATCTACTTCTTAAAACTTAGAGGACGTCGAGCTGCAAATTGACAGAGAATGGTGCACAATACACCTAGCGCAACTCTAAGCCCATTGACGAGGTGGATGTCCTATCACACTGTCACTTGGGCTGTATGCTTCCGACCACAATTAACTCTTAGTGATCAATGAAAGTAAGCTTAAACAAGTACACATCTTTCAAAGCTGAGGCCTTCACCAAAGTTTCACGTCCGAGTTCGAGATGCCTAGTCTCTTGCGGAAAAGTACGTGCCGCATTTGTAAGGAAATCGTAAAAACAGGTTCTCTTTACACTTGTCACTTTGGTTCGAGGCGCTTATGCTCCGCTGCCTGTATGCTAAATATATCTGCAAATCGTCTATGATTAATGGAGCAATCATGATACTCAAAATCAAACATGATCAGAATAAGCTGCCGGTCCCTTTTGTCTAATGTCCTCTCTATCAATTCCATATTTTTAG
This sequence comes from Aquilaria agallochum, assembly GCA_000696445.1. Lineage (NCBI taxonomy): Eukaryota > Viridiplantae > Streptophyta > Magnoliopsida > Malvales > Thymelaeaceae > Aquilaria > Aquilaria agallochum. The sequence continues at coordinate 16,359 of JMHV01075529.1, forward strand.
TTTCCTCTAAAAGTGGATGTAATAGTAATTGCATATTTGCTCTTTAAGATTTATGCGTCAACAAAAAAAAAATATGATTTTCATTGGTCGCACAGGTGAACTCAGGAATTAAAAACATTTGATACAAAAATTTAAGTTATTTGTAAACATGCCATAAATCCCCCACAGAA
>KK906204.1:6617-19487 GCA_000696445.1 Aquilaria agallochum
AGGTACATCGAAGACCCTTACTGAGAATTGTTGAATTCTCACTCCCTGTTTGTTATGCAGAGTCTGGAGTAGCAGGACCGGATAATCGCTGAGGATTATCGCGGTAGTACCTTTTTGTTTGTAAAGGTACGGTGGTTGAGAAACTTTAAGTTTCTAGCTTGCTTAAGTGTTTAGTTGGTCTGTTGGTCAGGTTGTGGTACTAACTTGCTTCTTCCTATGGCTGCAGAGCCTAGTAGCACTTGGCAGAGGACTTGTGAGACTCGCCACTGGGACAGGAGTCCAAAGTGGGAGCTAGGGTAAAAGATCTCAGCAAAGTCTTGTATTTTGATACAGTACTTTATTTTGCCTCCAGTATTTATGTTATAAAGAGTCCTTGACTCAGGATTGTTCTCTGGGTGAGAGCATTGGTTACTTATGTATAAATGCTTTCACGAGCGGTGTATGTGTAGTTAACCACACAAATGTTGATTTTGATATGCTTTGGCAGTTTATATATATTATGCATAAATTACTCAGCCGGCTAAATGTTTTATGGTTTTTTTTTATAAACCAAGTCAAAGCATAAATGCATACATATTGCATTCTAGGATAATCAACTAGTAGCATTGGATTTAATCCACACAGATAACCATCTAGCCAATTACAATCCACCGTGAGACAAACGCTCACAGGGTATCCCGGGCAGAGGCACGGGGGATCGTGTCATAAACAAGGGAAAGCTGTAAAAGATTATGATTTATTGAGCAGAGTAAGTATGTGGCTGACTATCAGAAGTGTCTAAAAGATGTCAGTAAATCGTACCAACATTTGTGGCTTATGAGAACAAATCTAATTCAAAATCATCGCTTTGGCTGTCTTTCACACTATTACACTATAAAAGGTTTTTTTTTTACTTCGGCTCAAACCTTATTTAGAGAACCCCGGTAATAATTAGCCATTTCCAAGGGTGAACATCGCTTGTTGTTGTTTTTTTTTCTTTTTCATTTTCCAACTCTTTTCAACACTTCTTGATGTTGTTTTTGGTTTTTTTTTTCAAAATTTTTTATTCAAATCAAACTAAGATATGGTTAATCAGAAGTTCCAACAGCCACATAGTTGGAGTATTCTTTAAAATCTAAAAGACAATAAAGATTTTTAGCATGTGAAAAAATATCAGCAATTCATAACTTAAACATCCTAATCCCTTGTCAAAGTGAATAAAATTTGACTTAATCATTATGTCAAGTAAAATTTCAAACGTGTCAAATTTAATGTATCTTATCACCTCAACAATTTCATCACCAAGCATAGAAATTTTCAAGATAGAAAATATAGATTACTAGAGAGTGTCATCTTGTACGGTTTCAAAAACCTACTAAAAAAAATGTTATGCATGTCACACAAAATAGGATGCATCTCAAAAGTGAAAAATTACTTTTTACTCAACCATCATAAACTAAGTGCTTTGTCTAATGGTTTTAATATTAGCATGAGAGAAACTAAAATAAAAAATAAAATAACAACTATCCCTCCCCCCAACTAGATTAAGACATTGTCCCCAATGTCAAAACATAGATAGTGATAGACAAAGGGCTATCACCCCCGAAGGACTTCACATGTGCACGCCATCTCTGGTCGAAGCAGACACGACAAGACCCCGACAAAGAGAGGGCCGCTGCACCCTCGGGCAAGCTGGATAGGCGCTACCACTCAGGAAACCCATGGGACCAATTTCGGTCAGGAGGAGACACCGCCCTTCCCGAGGGTGACCTCGTGCCGATCTCACATGGCCAAAATCAGCTCCGGATACTTTCTGGGCCACCCACGGGGTGCGCTCGTGAAGTGCCACATCAGGTACCTGAGCCTAACCTCAAGAAAGCCCAACAGAAGGTGACTCGTACAAACAAGGGACCTCCCTCCGGAGGAGCTCACCTCTCCGAATGAGCTTTATAGCTCGAAGGAGTTCGGTCCCCCGAAAAAGCCACGTGGGCATACAACGAAATGACTGAGGATTCTCTGACACACCGTACTCGTACCATCCCCGACACGTCGCCCTCAGACACACTCTGACACAGCGCCCTCAGACACGCTGCACTTGTACGTCCTAGGCTCCTGGCCAGGCGGCCTATGGTCGACTAGAAGCTCCCTCTCTCCTCGAAGGTACTGACCGCATCCGACCGAACACGTGGCACCATCTAGGCAAACTATGGCAAACGAACTTCCCCTATAAATATTCGGGAAATGCCCCAGGTAATGGGATTCCACTCCAAGGAAGAATCTCTCTGCTCTTTACTTACCCTTTACCTTCAAACACTGACTTAGGCGTCAAAGACTTCTCCCCCGGAAAAACACTCCGGGGATCTCCTAACCCTTGCTTTTCTGACTCCTTGTAGTCCTTCTCCCACTGGAGGTTCCTCATCCAGGCGTCCTCTCACCAGAAGTTACTGCTCTAGGCTCACCATGTTGCACAATGATGATGTCGAAGGCCATCATTTGACGCCGTCTGTGGGAACTCTTTGCCAGGTCATCGTCGTAGAGACTCAGCGTTCAAAAGACAAGGGGCTCCCGAAGTCCCCTTCTGCGCTGGAGGCTCAATCGGTGACCAAGGAGCCCACTACAGAAACTTTTGCGCCAGAAGACGATCGCCTTCTAACAGTGACATTGGGCTTCTTACGAGACTTCCAATGCTCCATCGTCGCTGAAATGACTCAGCAACTCGACCAGAGGTGGCCACAGTCCCCTCCGGTCCAAAGGGCCTCCCCTTCAGTAGTGCATCGGGATAGAAGTTTGAGGTCCACTTACCAGAGTTCTAGAAGTGAGGACTCTCTCGATGCATCTTCTTTGGAGAACGTGCCCCCTAGGGCGTGGCTCACCAGAGAAAGAGCCCCAAAAGAAACTAAGGCCTCCTATCGGCGGAGCCCATCCCCGTACCGAAGGTCCTAGTCTCCTCTCTGCAGAAGTTACTCTTCGAGAAGGAGAAGAAGTACGCCATTGCCGGCGACCGCCAGGCAGCAAGGGGAAGCTAACACAGCTACCCTCATGGAGAAGATCCTTGGAAGACTAGAAAAGGTTGAGAGGCAGATCTCCTGAAAACTAGTCTGGTCAAGGTTGTCCGACACTTATACAGGAGAAGAGTCACCCTTTGTACGGGAAGTGGTGGAGGCGCCCATTCCTAGTGACTTCAGGGTGCCACGCTTGGAAACCAACGATGGGCGTAGTGACCCCCAGGCACACCTGACAAAGTACAAGTGAAGCATGGTGCTCCACGGTGCAGATGACGCTACCCTCTACAAATGCTTCGAGGTGACCTTCTCCGTTCCAGCAATGGCATGGCATAACTCCCTGGCCCACGGGACCTTGCTAAGTTTCCAGGAGCTATCTACTGCCTTTACCCAGCAGTTCATTGGTAGCAGGCCAACAGCCAAAATGCCGGTACAGATGTTCAACATAGCGCAGTGAAGTTGGGAAACCATCTGCGACTACGTCGAAAACTTCAACCGAGAAGCACTAAGTGTACCCGACTTTCGGCCTGAGATTCGCATCCACACAATAATAAGAGGACTTCGGAGGGACTCCTAACTCTTTTGTGAGTTCTCCAAGGACCCCCCAAACACTCTCGGGGAGTTCTATAGAAGGGCCGAACAGCATATGACGGCCGAAGAACTCAGAATAGGAGGACCTAAGGTAGAACACCCCCAACCCGAAAGACTAAACTACCAACCTCGTCACCAGAATGACGTTGGAGGATGATGTCAAAAACAAAGGGGTAAAAGGCCAGTGACGTTCACTCCCCTCAACGCCACAAGGGCCAGCATTCTCATGGCCTTAGAAAGGCAAGGGACTACAGTTCTAAGGCCAAAGGCTATGACTTCGGAAAACAAGAAGAATATGAAGAAGTTCTGTCAATTCCACCGAGATCATGGCCATGACGCTGAAGACTATTTCCAGTTAAGGAAGTACATCGAGTCTCTGATAAAGCAGGGCCAACTTCACTGATACTTGCGGATGCCTTCTCCAAAAGGAAGGACAAAGAAAGGGGGACGAGGAGGACTATGATTCCAACAGACATTGGGACCGAAGTCCTCGAAAAAATCTGCCGCCATCAGTAGGGGTCATCCAAACCATCACTACAAGGATACCCTCGGCTCAGAGGAAAAGGAAGATAAGAGAAATCTCCGTAATGGAGTATGGGAACTCACCAAATAGACTTGTTCACAGAGACGGGTCTACAGTGAAGTTCCCCCATGATGACCCACTCCTTCTCGTGGCAAGGATAGGGAGTTGGGACGTCAAATGAGTACTCCTAGATGACGGCTCCAACACCGACGTCATCTTCTCGCACCTACTGCCTAAATTAGGCATCTCAAAAGGTGACCTCAACATAGTCAATTGCCCTACCTTTGGGGCTGGGCCATCCGAGCTCCCAGTCCTCGGATACGTCGATTTGCCCCTAATGTTGAAAGGGACCTTGCCTCAGAGTCAGAAAGAGCTATTCACCTCCGTTATGACAAGATTCATTACCATTGACGTTCCTTCATCATACAATGCCATCCTCGGAAGGCAAACTCAAGGCAATCTCCACATCCACCTGGATGTAAAGTACTGAGCAGTCACCTTCGCAACTAAAGAAGAAGATGCAGAGATCTTCATTGACCAAGCCAAAGTCAGGAGGGTGTTCACCAAGGCTAGACAAAGCCCAAAAAAAGTCCAAGTACAGACTTCGGCTATTGAAAGAGTAGTCACGACAGGCGAAGAGACAGTAAAGGAGGGAAAGGAAGAGTTGGAAAAAGTAGAAGCAGAAGATGTAGAGCTAATCCCCAGCCGGAACACCGAAGTGGGGAAAAAATTGGCCAAGGGTGACAAAGATAAGCTTGTATCTTTCTTGTTAATGAACAAAGATCTATTCACCTACTCTCTGAAAGACATGTTTGGGGTCGACCTCAGCATAATCCACCATACTCTTAAAGTATGCCCTAACGTTAGGCCGGTTCAGCAGAAAAAATGGAACCTATCAGCTCATAAGAACTCCTTTGTTAAAGCTGAGGTTAAGTGCCTGATTGAGGCAGGGGTAATAAGAGAAGTTAAATACCCCAAATGGCTCAGCAGCATGGTTATCGCCACAAAGAGGGGAGTGAAAAGCTCCGAATGTGCATCAATTTTTAGAACCTGAATGATGCCTGTCCAAAGGACTCCTACCCTTTGCCAGCCATAGACTAGTTGGTGGATTCAACCGCCGAGTACGGTTTCCTCAGTTTCCCCGACGCCTTCAGTGGGTATCATCAACTTCGAATGGACCCCGAAGATGAATAAAAAACCGCCTTCATCACCGAAGTTGGTACCTACTGCTACGTCAAAATGCCCTTCGGGCTTAAGAACACAGGGGCTACATAAAAGCGTGTGTCGATGATATGATAGTTAAGAGTAGAATGCCTAGTAATCATATCTTGGACTTAGACAAAACCTTCCAATGACTTTGGGAGTTCAGCATTCACCTTAACCCTGAGAAGTGCGTGTTTGGAGTGAGCGCAGGTAAGTTCCTTGGGTTCATGGTGTCAGAAAGAAGAATAGATGCAAACCCCGAAAAGGTTAAAGCCTTGTTAGGATTTCGAACACCTACAACCACTAAAGATATCCAAAGGCTTACCGGAAGAATCACTTTTCTTAGTAGATTCATTTCCAGGTACGGCGATTGATGTCAGCCATTCTTCAAGGTGCTTACCAAAGCAACCAAAAGCAAATGCAACTCCGGAACAGAGGAGCACCCTTGGAACCAAGAATGTCAGAAAGCTTGGGATGAGCTTAAAAGCTACATAACCCATCTGCCAACACTTCGGAAACCTCAGGAAGGAGAGCCTCACATCCTCTACCTTGCTGTCACTAAAAAAGCTGTGAGTTCAGTCCTAGTGAAAGAAGAGGGTAGGAGGCAGTGGCCAGTATATTATGTAAGCATGTCCCTACACGGCGCCGGGGTCAGGTACCCATTGCTCCAAAAAGCCATTTATACCTTAGTACTCGCAGGTAGGAGGCTACAGCCCTACTTTCAAGGACACGCCATGATTGTCCGAAGTAACCTACCTCTTCGAGACATAATGAAGAAGGTAGAGCATTTGGGAAGGTTGTCAAAATGGTGCATCGAGCTCGGAGAATATGACATCACTTACAAGGCAAGAAGGGCAATAAAAGCCAAAGCATTGGCAAACTTCATCGCCGAAGTTCCAGAAATTGAGAATGCTAAAGTTACCTCGGAAGACCTGATAAGAATTGAACCAGAGTTGAAACTCTTTGTCGATGGAGCCTCAAGCGCCGAATACGAAGGCACTGGAGTGGTCCTTCGGGGGCCTGAAGGTATGGAAGCCACCAAAGCCATCAAATTCAGTTTTGATGTCACCAATAACATCGCCGAATATGAGGCCATCATAGCAGGATTAAAACTGGCCAGAAAAGTTGGTGTGAGAAACCTTAAGGCCCACAGTGACTCACAACTAGTAGTTCGGCAAATGACAAGAGATTACACTACAAAGGATCCAACCTTGACAAAATATCATGACCTCGTCAAGAAACTCATTAAAGAGTTTGACTCGGTACATATAGAAAACGTGCCTCGTAGAGATAATGCTGAAGCTAACACCTTGGCCAAGTCCAAGGAACCCACCCAGGTGCTAAGTAAACCTAGCACAGAGCTAATGTGCTTAGCATCCTCGGGAGAAGGATGGCAAGATTCCATCAAGAAATACCTTGCAACTTCGGCGCTCCCCAAAGACCCTACCGAGGCCGCAAAAGTGCGAAAATGCTCTTGGAGATACTTCCTCATCGGGGAGGAACTATACAGACAAGGGTATACAGGTCCCTTGCAGAGGTGCATAAATGAAGAAGATGTCAGAACAATCGTCGAAGAAGTTCATGAGGGGGCCTGTGGTTCCCACATAGGAACAGACACCCTCATCAGAGTAATAATTCGCCAAGGTTATTTTTGGCCTACCCTAAGAAAGGATACAAGGAAATTTGTTCAAAAATGTGACAATTTCCAAAGACACGCCAACATCCAGAGGTTACCCTCAGAGAAGATAACTTCGGCAAATTACCCTTGCCCCTTCGCCGTCTAGGGTATTGACCTCATCGGACCGTTCCCAAGCATCCCTGGTGGGGTGAAGTTCTGGATAGTTGTAGTTGACTACTTCACCAAGTGGATCGTAGTAAAGCCTTTGGCATCGATCTCCGTGAAGGATACCCAGATTCTTTTGGAAGAACATCATATGCCGATTTGGCATACCAAGGGTAATAGTTGCTGACAATGGTACCCAGTTTACTGACAAAGGGTTCTGAGAATTCATGACTAACCTTGGCGTAAAACTACACTTCACCCCGGTAGCCCATCCTCAAAGTAATGGGCAAGTCGAGGTGTCCAATAAGACAATAAAAGATGGCCTGAAGAAAAGGCTAAAAGAGGCAAAGAGGAAATGGCCAGGGGAACTCCCAAGTGTATTATGGAGTTATCGCACAACTCCCCGAAGGGCCACAGGAGAAACTCCTTTCTCGCTCGTGTTCAGTGCAGAAGCCATTATTCCCATTGAGGTCATACAGCCATCAGTAAGAATATAGGTGTTCGACGAAGGAGGAAACAACGTTGGCTTGAGGGCAAAATTAGACATCGCTAAAGAACACCGGGAGATGGCCGAACTCAAAAGGAAGGCTTTTCAACAAAGAGTAGCTGATGCTACTAACTTGCATGTGAAGAAAAAAGGAATCAAGAAGGGGGACCTCATCCTCCGAAAGGCCGAATTCAAGCCATGAAGGCCATCAGAAGGGGTACTTCGGGCAAACTGGGACGGACCTTATCTGGTCCTCGATGAAATCCACCCAAGGGTCTACAAATTGGGCGAAGCTGAAGAAGGAGAGTTGAGAAACACTTGGCATTTAGATTATTTGAAAAACTTCTACACTTAGACATTTTTTCTGAATAAAAGCTTATGATTATGCCTCTCCAAAATTGGCAGTAAACAAAAGTATATGTGTCAACCGAATATGGTCACGTTGCTAGAATGGGCTCCTAGCATATTGACTTTTAAAAATTTTCCTAAAGGTGCTACCTCCCTAGCAAAGCCTATGACTCGGCGGAATACGTTCGGAAAAGTGAAAATGGTCACTTTTTGTGTCACAGAAAAATGTTCCACATACTGGAAAAATTTCGCTAAGGGAAGAACAGTATGAAGGTTCCTAAAGACATGATTCCAAATGCAGACGTTAGCCAAAGATGGGTACATAAAATCATACAAGTTTTCGAAGAATGATGACCAAAGAAAAGAATGGGAACTTAGCTAAATCTTTGAAAGAATTTTCATTCATAGCTCTTGGCAATAGTACAAAGGAGCAGGCTACAAGAAAAAGAGAAAGAATAAAAAGCCTATTGCTGAGCCTGAGCATCCGATACCTCCTCGACGTTGGCGTCCTTCTCTCGGATAGGAGCATTCGAAGGTGCGGGCACAACAGGCGGGAGGTTGAAGTACTCCGACTTCGACCACGTCCACCTAGGCTCATTGGGGAAATCCAAAGTGGCCAGGAAGGAGAGGTCGAGTTCGGGGTGCTGAGAAAGGACTTGATACCGAGCCAGAAAAAAACCATCTTGATAAAATACTTTCGTCATATGGTCGCACTGGTCCTTCTTGGCACTTAGAGTCTCCAGTTCGGAGGTAAGTTCAGCAACCTTACTCTCGAGCTTCTTCTTCTTCTTCTTCTTGGCCTCTTTCTTCAACTGATCGACCTTGGCTTGGAGCTCAGCATTCAAACCAAGCCTTCGTAAGGTTTTCAGCATCATCTGCCCTTTTCTTCTGAAGGGCATCGTTTTCCGAAGAGAGAAGTGCATACTTTGCACTGAGGTCCTCAACCTTGGCCGAAAAGTCGAGAAGGAGCTTCTTCTTACTCTCCCGAAGCTCCGGCCGAAGATTCTCTACGTCCTCCTTGGCGATTTTGTTCAATTTGCCGTGCTTGAGGATGTATTGGGCACAAAAATCCTTCACCTTCTTCAGAGAATCCTCAGACCGATAGCGAACCTCAGTCTACTTTGCCGCCCAAGCTCCAAAATATCCACTCTATGCCAAGAGCTGCAGAAAAAGAAAGCCCCAAGTAAGGGTCAAAGGGCAATAAAAACCCAGAAGAAAATTTTTCTCAGTCCCCAAAGAAAGAAAGAAGAAATCTACCTAGGCGGCGTGCTCGCTCATCCTCCCCGTGAGGATCTCCTCGTACAGGCATTCGGTTGTGAGCAACTAAAAGGTGGCATTCGTCAGCACACCCTTTGCCATTTGGGGAGCCATCAACTAGCTGTCCTCGGAGAACAAGTTCATGTCCTCCGTGGAAGACCACAAGGGCTCCCTTGGTACCTTGTCCTTTGGGATATGGCTATCCCGAAGGGCCCTCTTCCGGGCATGAGCGTCCACCCAAGGAGCAGGTGTCATCTCCTTTGCAAGATCACGCCGATGTTCCATTAGTACGTCATCCCTTAGCGATTCATTTAGAAGATCGAAGATACCAAAAACACCAAGATTCATAAAGGAATGGCCAAGGAACAAACTTGGTGGAACCTCGATGACCACATCCTCGGCCTCGTCCGCCTCACGGACTTCACCGGGAATGTTTTTGCCTTTCCTTCTTCAGCTCTCCTCGAGGTCCTGAGCCGAAGTACCCTTGACCAAAGCCTCAGTCGCAGCATCGCGACTCAAAGGTATGTCGAGAAGGGCAGGATCCGAAGGTGGATCGGCGTGGGCAGGAGACTGGGCAGGCGACTGATCTTGCACCTCCACTATGTATTCGGGGGGAGGGGGAAGGACGTTCGCTTTGCCTTTCTTTGCCTTTGACGGCCCCCTAGCAGTTTTCTTCCTCTTCGTAGGTGCCTTCCTCCACGTCTACTCCCCTTTCTCGGCCTGACCGAGAAAAAGGGGCTTATAGAACTCTGCAGATTGATCACCCATCTCTGCAAAAGGAAGAAACATCAGTGTAAGTCCAAGAGGAACATAGGTAGCAAAGCCTGGAAGATGACTTACTTTCGGCAAAAGCCTCGTATGAAATCTTGGCCTGAAGAAGCATTACCAACCATGCCTTCTTTCCCAGTAGAACAGGCATGGGCAGGTTTAAGTCGAACATATGCTTGTAGATTACCACCAGTTCCCAAAGGACCTCTTCGGACATAAGGTCCCATTTGATGGGAAAGGGGTACAAGAAACACAGAGGGACCTCGGAATCCCAATCCGCAACGACCCGAATGCGTTTCTCAAACTTTTCAAATTCCCCGGCCAACCCAGAGGTCAGCAGCTTCCAAGGGTCAACCACGTCAGTCTTCAACACCCTCGAAGCCCATCTGGTCAAAACGTAGAACCATATTTCAGGAACTGACAGGCAAAAGAACTTTTTTTGCCACCCCCGCCAGCTGTCCTTCATCCCGAAGGTAAAGGTGAACTTCTTGCTCCCGGATCATTGGGGAAGCAAGAAGTAGAAGCCACCCTTCGGGACCAGGTGGAGCTTATAGTATTGCATGAAGAAAAGAAAATGGGGTCTTATCTTATAGACCCCACACATGCAAAGAAAGGCATTAAAATAAGAATATGAGTTTGGAGGAAGCTGGTTCACAGCAATCGCATGGAACCTGCAGAACTCACACACCACGCGCGGGGGAGGATACAAAACACCGGCCTTCAGTTAGGCTTGATAAACTATGATCTGATCAGGACTGGCCATGTAACGATATGTGCCCGAGATAAGGAATCTCGGGACAGCATAAGTGGGGAGATAGAATTTTGCTACCCACTTCTTCATCTTCTTCGAAGTAATGCAACATGGATGAGACTCGAGGGGGAGAAAACTCTCGGGAATAGGATGGACGGACATCAGTGGAACAGGGTTTGACATTCCTCAAAGGGAAGAAAGGTAGCTTCGAGAAAACTAAAGAAAGAGAACCGAAGGACTCCGAATAAAAGAAAGCAAAACTTTGGAACAAACGACTTCAGAAGGAAGGAGGAACTTTGGAAAGAAAGACACACCAAAATTTTTGCTGAAATCTGGATTCCTGGACGCCATCATAAAGGGTTTCCGAAAATTACTCTGCCGCTAGAACCGTTACTGGAATGAGAAAAAAGATGAGAGAGAGTTCTGGAGCAAACAAAAGCAAATGAAAAGAGTGTGAAGGTCTGGGGCAATAGGGGTTTATATAGGCCAAAGGGGGCAGGCGAAACGTCATCATTATTGCTCCTTGAAGGCGAAGAGTTGCAATTGATGTAACCGAAGTAGCCGTCCTCCACTTATCACCTGCCATGTGTAAACTGACATAGGAAATGAGGGCACGACCTTGACAACTGGCAGACATACATAACCCTATCCGAAGTGACGCACCCATCTGTATGGGAAGACGAAATGATTCACTGACAGAAAGGTAAGTGGAAGTACATGCCTCAGATGATGACCTCGGCGGAAGAGCCAGGGACACCACTCAAACACTAGAGGAATTACCTCGGTAGAGCACCTTAGTTCGCCGGAGTTCCCTCCTAGGAAGAAGGAGACTTCGGATGGAAGCCATCATGGCAACAAGACCAAACATCACTTGCCACAAAAAAGCCCCCGAAACTCCCCAAACCGAAAAAACATCTTTGATTTTCCGAGGGGGGCATGTGATAGAGGAAGGGATATTGCCCCCTGAAGGACTTCGCATGTGCGCACCACCCTTGTCCAGTGCACCACCTCCGGTCAAAACAGACATGACAAAACCCCGGCAAAGAGACGGCCTCAGCACCCTCGGGCAATCCAGATAGACGTTATCCTTAGGAAACTCATGGGACCAACTTCGGTCAGAATGGGTAACCACCCTTCCTGAGGTTGACCTCGCGCGCACCTCATGTGCCCAAAACCACATTTGGATACCCTTTGGGCCACCCTCGGAGCGTGCTCACGAAGTGCCATCATCAGGTACCCGAGCCTAACCTTAGGGGAGCCCAACCTGATGGCCAGGGGCCTCATCGTTCAGAGTCATGATGACTGGAGGAGAGACTTCTGGCAGGAAGAACGCCTGGTGGATTGGATCGCCCAAAAGAGAGTGCCTGAAAGCTCAGAAACAAAGGGTTAGGAGGCCCCCGGANGATACACCTCTTGCCCGAATGTCATGGGCTGTTCGGCCATAGCCTGTCTCTTGGCGTCCTCGAGTTGGCCTGCTCTTTGTTTCTGTAGGTCTGTTTGCCCAAGCGTGTCAGTCTGAGTGGAGCGTCCCAGTTTTCCAGGGATGTCAGAAGACGTGTCCTAGTTTTCAAGGGACGTTTGGAGGGCGTGTCCCCCATTTTTGTGCAGCGGTTGACATGTGGCATTTTGCCATTGGAGAAGAGTCGCGTCGGTCACAGAGGGCGCGCCTTTTCAGGTGCAGAGAGCAGTTACGGTGGCTGTTCACCTCCAAAGGGTACTTATGACGATGTTTCGGTTACCCACCTCTAGCTTATAAATAGCCCATTCCATCATAAGTTCCTTTTGCTTTTTCTTCTGCTCTTTTCTCTGCTTTGCCCCTGTTCTTGCACTTTCTTGCTTTCTGTGGCGGAGCTACCTTAGTCAGAGCTTTTTTCCAGCCAACTTTCACGATGGCGTCCTCAAATTTTGGCAAATCTTTCGGTGGGTTTTTGTTTTTCAGAGCGTTTTGATCCTCTGTTCTTTTGAGTTTTTCTCTGGAAACTATTTTCTTCCGTTTTCAAACTCGTTTTCATGTCAAAAATGCCCATTGCTGAGAGCTGGCAGCCTCTTTTAGCCCATCCTTGTTGCACCACCCCTGCAAAGTTAGAGAGGTGGAAAAAAAATTCTTTCTTCCCTCTTACGCCATTACTAGGCTGCCTCGTTCTAGCCATTATGCTTTTTCAAACCATAGTAAGGAGG